>JBBPTD010000010.1:0-119269 GCA_038093895.1 Boletus aff. mottiae
GGGTCTAGAGGGGTCTGTATCACGTGACGTGATAAGATAAGGGTTATCTGCTAAGGGTTAGCTATGTTGTAAGCGATAAGTTATAAAGTTGGTTTTCGGGTTATAGCGAGTTATAGCGTTTGTAACAGTGATCTTCATTCCTTGCATGGCTCTTGACTCTGGCCTTCAAGATTAATCTATATGTTTCTGTTGTCTACAATTTCCTGTTCATCTAGCATATGCTATGACAATCAACAAGTTACAAGGTCAGAGAGTCAAGCATGTTGGGTTGAATTTGAGCTCTTATGTTTTCTCTCACAGTGTCATATCCTGTTCCAACCCCTACTTGGCCACCTCCATACACCTCCATACATCTCTGTACAACTCCAATCAACCCCTATTTGCACCTCCATACATCTCCATACATCTCTGACCACCTCCAGGTAAAATCTCTGATGAACTTCCTTAGGAGTTCATCTCTGGGAATCAACTCCTTAACCACTATCCAGAAAACCTTGGACTTGTACAGGAGATTCATTGGACATGCACAGAGTTGTAACTCTGTTATAGTTTAACAAGGGGGCTATATTTTTTCTTTCACTTTCATCGTTATTGTTCTCTTGTCTTATGCCTCGTTCACTCTAAGGAGTTGTATTCATACTGGAGTTGTCCTCCAGCTATTTAGATCTTGTACACTCAATCTCTTTCCTCTTTAACTCACATAGCTCCCTGCCCTCTGTGCTATATTTAGATTCCTTTTAGTCTTCCATCGGCCATCAGTCTTTCTTTAGACTTCTTCCTGATGGCCAAGATAGTATTTCCAATTGATGCTGTGCATCAATCTAGATCTGCTTACAGGACTGTGTCTCCACCTGTGGAACGGAATCCCTTCGGGCTTCCACTTCCTTATTTCCTTTCCTATCTCTTGCACGGACCAGGGGTCTACCGTATATAGTCTCATACTTCTTGCCTGTATTTCCCTAAGCTAGTTCTATGCAATATCAGCATTAGTTTCTAGTGACCTCAAGTCCTGCATTGTTCCAGGATAGAGAGACTGTCAAGTCTTCGCATTATCTCGAAGATAGACTTCATTCCTACTCCTTCATCATACTATTTCTTGCCAATGCTACACTCTTTGACCCATATCACCACACAGCTCATCAACACTACGCTGTGCATTACAAACTCCAGACTTGTACCTTCATTAACTTCTCTTGGTTACAGTCTGCATTTTACCTGTTGATCGGTACAGCCTGTCCTGGCTATGTTCCATGCTCCGTTGATCATCATTCTCTTCCTATGTACATTGCCTTCGTGCAGTAGCTTCAGACCCACACTTCCTCCAGGTCTCTACTATATATAAACCCCTGTATTTACTCTGTCATACCTTCAGTATGAAAATTAACTAAGTCACCTCCTATTCAAGTCAGGCTTCCATTACCACCTTCCTCTACTCTGAAATACGAGGACAGTGAGCTTGGTATGGGCACGACACCTAAGTCCTGCATCAATGTCCTCAACCCCTCTGTTTCCTGGTAAACTCTCCTCCGTAACTCCAGATGCTGCTCTCAGTCAACAACCAATGCCAGATCCCCTATATCTTATCTCCAACTGGACTTTGGTCCATACCCTCTGGACTTCATTTCTACACCTCTGGACTTTTAGCCCCTATCTCTTTGGACCTCCTGGACTTCATTCTACACCTTTGGACTTTTAGCCCCTATACCTTCATACCTCTACTGGACATGAACTCAGAGAAACTGGACTTGACACACAGACAACTTTATATGGCTTTATCACATTGTACTCATAGTAGATAAGTCCATCTACACTAACTAAGAAGTCAACTATGCTTTCTAATATTAGTACCCAAGCTAGTCCACCATCAGTTTAATGTCAGTTCCAACCAGGCCTACTGTCAGTCCACCATCAGACCACTGCCAGACCAATGTCAGTTCTTACATAGTCTAACCTAAGTCAATTGTCAGTCTAACCTCAGTACAAAGATGAATGTCAGTCCATGCTAAGTTCACTGTCAGCCCAATGTCAGTTCTAACCCAGTCCAATGTCAGTCTGAAGATGTTTGTACATTGTAACACCTACTAAGTCAGACCAATGTCAGTCTGAACATGTTGGTTCAATGTAACACCTACTAAGTCAGTCTAACATAAGCAGTCCAGTATAAGTTCAATGTTGGTTATAATACCTAACCCAAACATGACACAGTCAGTATGATGGCAAACCAAAGTCAGTCCACTGTCAGTCCAATGTCAGTTCCAAGTCATTGCAGTCAAAGGTAGTCCATAACCAGTCCAGTATAAGTTTAATGCTGGTTATAATATGTAACACCTCTATGACACAGTCATAGAGGACAGTCAGTCTGATGGCAGACCAATGTCTAACCTAAATCAGTCCAATGTAAGCCAATGCCAGCCATAAGATGGGCAATACAAGACACAAGGGTTGGCTACTCACCTGAGTCTAACAGCCAGTCCAAATGTCAGTCCAACTCTCAGTCTGTGTCAGTCAGTTACTGCAACCCAAGCTGTCAACTCATATCCATGACACAAGGGTTGGCTACTAACGTGACTCCAACAGTCAGTTCAAATGTCAGTCCCAATGTCAGTGTGTGTCAGTTAGTGTCTGCTACCCAAACTGTCAACTCATATTCATGACACAAGGGTTGACTACTCACCTGAGTCCTCATGTCAGTCCAGATGTCAGTCCAAAAGTAAGTCCTAACGTCAGTTCATGTCAGTCAGTTTCTGCTAGCCAAGCTGTCAACACACCTGAGTCCAAAAGTCAGTCCAGATGTCAGTCCAAAAGTCAGTCCTAACGTCAGTCCGTGTCAGTCGGTTTCTGCTAGCCAAGCTGTCAACTCATATGGATAGTCCAAAAGTCAGTCCTAACGTCAGTCCGTGTCAGTCGGTTTCTGCTAGCCAAGCTGTCAACTCATATGGATAGTCCAGATGTCAGTCCAAAAGTCAGTCCTAACGTCAGTCCGTGTCAGTCGGTTTCTGCTAGCCAAGCTGTCAACTCATATGGATAGCTGTCAACACACCTGAGTCCAAAAGTCAGTCCAGATGTCAGTCCAAAAGTCAGTCCTAACGTCAGTCCGTGTCAGTCGGTTTCTGCTAGCCAAGCTGTCAACTCATATGGATAGTCCGTGTCAGTCGGTTTCTGCTAGCCAAGCTGTCAACTCATATGGATAGGATACTGCAACTTGTTCAGCTCATATCTCAACAACGGCACCGCCGATTTTCATGAATGTTGGACCATTGAAATCCCGTTGAAGAGAGGTATCTGCACATATGAATTGTATGTCAAAAAAAAAGTCGACCTTAATCAACTATTAGTGAATATGCCCTATAAACGCTTTCTCCTCCGCAGAGCGCCACAAACTATTCGTCCAACACGGCGGGATCCGATGGTCACCCCTTTGGCACATTCCATACTGGGATCCAGCCCGACAGCTCGTGGTGGATTCCATGCACTGCTTGCTAGAAGGACTAGTGCAGAGCTACTTCCGTGAATACCTTTGGGCTCACTGTAACAATCGCACCCAAAGCCCAATCAGATATGGAAAACCGACCCACCCTCTCTCACGACTTTTGTCAGCCTGACATAGCAGCGAATGCGCAACACTTAACGAAAAAGGATCTCGGTGATGTCAAGAGGATACTATCCCTCCTCATCCGTGCGATGGAGGGTTCTCTGAATGCAGAACAACGTACTGAACACCCCAAAGACCTGGAGCGCAATCTCGAGTCAAAGAGTATCGCCTCTCTGAGGTTCGTCGCCGAAGGGCTCAACTTATCGCCTCCAACCGATGTGAGACGAGTGTACAGAGGGCATTGGGCGAGAGGCTAACCCAAGAATGTTTAAAAACATCTTTTTGGGCCTACAAAAGTTAGAAAATCCCGGAGTGTAAGGCTCGTAGAGCGGGCAGGTCAGGTCAGGTGTACCTGGATGTGTGGTCCGCCGTCTCCGCCACTCTCCCAGAAGCGTCCTCGTCGCAGGTCCTTGAAGCACAATCCCAAGTAGACCTTACGGTCAAGGCGATCACAGTCCTCGCTTACGACTGATCTAGCTCCAATTCCAACCTTGCTCAGTAATCTATTCTTCGACTCAAACATGAACATCAAAGTTGGCGACTCTGGTCTCGCTGCCCTCATCGAGAACCCTGATGAGAGGAAGAAGACTGGTCTATTGGTGTTATTCTGTACACTCTCTTGATTGGCCGTCCCCTTTTCAAACCAAGGACGTTGCAAGAGATCTAGCATACAGGCACAGCACGGCCATCCTCCATGACATTGCGATCGCTCCATGTCATCTGTATACCAACTGACCTGTACTGTACATATATAAGGGGGGGACCACTCGAGCTCGACGTTCCCCATCAATTTCACGTCCTGTTCATGCTTTGTGTTTGTTCCTCTCTTAGTGTTTGCACTATCCGTACCCTTCCAGACGTCAAGGACATTTACAGTGAGTCTCATCTACCCTCTTGAATGCCCCCCGTTCTGAACCTGCGGCAGTCAAGGCAGATTCGTGACAACATCCATGAATTCCCCCCAGAGAGACAGATCTCTCCCGAGGTGCGCAAATGCATCACTTCCATTCTAACACCCAATCCGAATCAGCGCCCTACGCTTCTCGAAATCAATGTCACCCTTTATCGACTATGGCATTGTACCACCCTTCATGGCCCTCTCTGCACACGATGCACCACCCGACTTTGGTTATATCACCCGCCCCATGTCGATCTGCAGCCTCGGGTATTTGTGCTCCCAGGTTGGCTTGGCACTGACGTCAAGCATTTCTAAGGAGCAAACCGCTATGCCACTCGCTCCTCCATTCCTGACCTTTCTGTTCTTCTTTTTCTCTCTTACATCTTGGACTCGGAACACCCTCACATGACATCCAATGAGCTCGACGCGAACGTTTGAATTCGATGTCTCGCGCAGTCCATCGTCGACAATGATACCCCTCATCAATGCCAGCTGGTTTGACAATACCCCTGCGCATGAGATCCCTCACCAGCGGCCGCAACATCACCGAACTCGGTCGTGTTGCGAAGAGCCAACGCTGTCAACAATAAATACGCGATACAACCACTGCGTCGGAAACGGAGCAGTGGTTACCACTTGTGCGTTGCTTTTTTTTACTTTCTTGTCGTGGAGCTTGTGTGCTGCGGTTGGACCGGGATGGTTTGTGCTGACGGTTTTCGCCGTGCATAGGACAGTACTACTACCTACCAACAATATGCTTCTGGGTGCGTGGTTTTCGAGTGTTGGCTTTGGAACGTGGTTTTTGCTGACTTGAGCTGAATAGGTACTATGGCTCGCCGTTCATAGGGACGCCTCTTATTTCCTTCAATGTTATCCTAGACACGGGGTTATCGTGAGTGCTGAACTGGGTTTGCCCGTTGGTCGTTCTCAGGACATACATGTTTGCGTGCAGGGACCTCTGGGTCGTCGGTAGTTCATGTGGTTCCGCCTGCAACGGCCTTAGCACGATCAAAGACGTTGTTGAGATGGCCGGTTTCTCAGTCTCGAACCATGGTTTCAGTATGTTGCCATGCGGTTGCCCTCTCGTTGTGACGTACCTGATTCGGGGCAGACGCGCTTCTGGAAAATGCTTGCAAGTAGCGGAGCGATGGATTCAGCATTGTTTGCAGTCCAACTTCGGAGGTACGAAGTGCACTCGAGGGACGCATCAAGCCAGTTGACTACCACTGGCGTAGATATTCGAATGCCTCGAATCCAAATGCGTTGGAACCCGGAGGCCATATCACGCTAGGTATGTCTTTTTCTTATGATGTTCTTCCCCACGAGCGATGTCTGACGGGGAGTGTCCAGGATACACGAACAGTAGCTTGTACATCCGTTCGATCATCCCCGTTGATACTCCTGAGACACATTGCTACTGGCCTTCAATGCAAGTCCCTTGGCCTTTTGTCTGAATACAAAGGGCGGCGATGACTGACGAGACAACCAACAGTGTTGACAGTCCAAGGTACTGCCATAACGACCGGAATTGTGGCGACCGTTGCCATCGACACTTGACTGGTACGACCAACATTGCCGGGCCCACGGACGCCATCGTAGCCATCTACGCTCTAATACCCAACTCATCCCCCGCGACGGACCAACATTCTGGCTATTACCAGTACTGTACGTGCCTCTTTCTCTCCCTCGCAGCGCGCACGTATCACTCCGCAGGTACTCACCTCACCTCACAGCATGTTCCACGTCGGTGACGGTGACGTTTTCGTTTGGTGGACAAAGTTAGACGACGAGTCCAGCCGCTTTCATGGATACCCCGATCAGCTCGACCGAATGTATCTGTACCATTTTCGATATAGGTTTGACGGCCGGGAGTTCGATGCGCTCATGGATCATTGGGGCTGTGTTCCTGGTACGTTTTGCCGTCCCTCGCTCGTTGTATTTTACGCTTTGCTTACCCCACACCAAACAAGAATAGAAAAGCGTCTACTCCGTATTGCGATACAACCCAGCCTCTGTCGCCTTTGCAACTCTCTGCGACATCGCTCTTGGCGTCACTGGTGCTCTACCATCTCCCACGATCGGCAGCGCCGGCGCGGCGGTCACCAACACGAGCGGTGCCGCGCCCTTCGTCAGCCTCGGTCCCCAGATGGTTTCCCAGAGACACTGGCCCCAGACGAGATAGTCTATCGCTTCTCACAGGCACCTTCAGCTCGTTTTCCAGGCTCTCGCACCACCACTCCTCTTTGACGACTTCGATATCCAGCGGATCGACGTCATCCAGCAGAAACCCCATGACGTTGCCCAGGCCATCAATGAGGACAACATTATTATGCTTCGCCTGCCTCGCTACACTGCGTTTGTTGAAGGTACGTAACGAATCCCATCGTCAAACCGAATAAGCCAATGCGTTAGGCACCACCTTGCTGAATCTCCCTGACTGGTTTCCCCCACCCTGCATCGTACATCCACGACGGTAAAACGAGGGTTGTACTCACTTGGGGACTTCTCTCGTCAAACGAACAGAGTGGTTGGGTGTGGATTGGTGATGCTGAGCTCTGAGATCTACGATTGACAAGAACAACCTCATTGTACTAGACATTGGTGATCTACATGATTGAATGCGTAGTGGGACCTTGTTTGTACTTAGTGTCAACAATATGCTGGTATATGACACCCCCACCTATACGACAGCGAAAAAAAACTCGGATGACGATACAACTACTACTGAATAACATAGGTCAACAACAACTCTTCGCCACGAGCCCATATATCCGATAACAACGAGTTCATTAGTGCTCGATCTCCAGGTGTCCCCTGTCTGAGTGATGTGAGACGATCGAGAGCCGACTTGTAGACAGGGGAGTATCTTGAGGATCCAAAATCAGGTTCTGGGCCACCCCGGAGGCTATCCAACGCCCAGTGTAATATTGCGCACGAGAAAGCGAGAATCTTCTCCAATTGTACATCATTTTCTTGCCTTGAGATATGGCTGTGGTATGTCGGCCTGATAACCCAGATCGCTTCTATCATGATCGTTGATAGCACTGGGCAATGGAATGGGTGGATGACCGTCGTCCCGTCTTCCATCTGTAGATAATACGTGATGATTCTCAGTGTGGATATCAAGGAAGTCGTATGTACCTGAACCTCGTGATCGACGTATCTCCAGTTTCGGAGGACAGCGCCGACCTGTGGAGCCCAGCGAGCGGCAAGAACACAGCGCTCGCTGATTGGTGTAGAAAGGTTATAAAAATGCTTTATCGTGAGTCTGGCAACTTCTTTGAAGTGTCGGACAATCTCTTGCCAAGTCTTTCGACTTGTCTCCTTGATGCCTTTCTCGTGCATCAACTTCCACATCACTTCACTCACATCGATCAGTGCCAGGAATTATTTGTGTTAATGTATTAGTACATACCAGCATTGCTTGGACCGCTTCCCTCCGCAAATTGTGCAACCAAATCTTCAATAAATTTCATATCATCTTCGTATGAACGCATGGGTTGTGTGAAGAAATATTCAACAACGCGCTTGTTAAGGTCTGCTTTGACAAGTCGTGACAGCGGCCCAAGTTGGGCACCAGGTGAAGTCCCCATAGCCTGCGTCTGTTGTTGACTAGGTTCGGCCTTCGATGACTGCCGAGGTGGACGGACACGTGCCTTCTTGCATACTGGGCGCTCAGAGCGTGCCGCCGACTGTTATATTCTGTCAGCGGTGAACATGCAAGCAGAAGTATTTCATACCTGAACGACGTCAAACGATGTCGCAGAAGAAGGCTCGCCAGGATGGACAGGAGTTACCGCAGCAACCATGCGTTGAGAAATGTAATGATTCTCGGACATAGAAGAGCTGGGTTCGAGGTTATAGATGAGGGTAGGATCTGTGATTGCAAAACGCCTTCGTGCTGGTCGGAATCCAGTTACCATTTGCTCATCAGGTGCCGACAATGCGGGTGTGAATCTGAACATTTGATGCGATGGTCCTTGGTGGTCTTCGACGCGACGTGCTGTGTTGGGATAGGCAAAGGCAGACGAAGTCAACGCTTGCGGGTCTTCCTGTAGCTCGTCATCTGGTGGAAACTGGAAATACTGGCAAAGCGAAAAGTCAAGCTCAGAGGCGAGCTCAGAATTCTCGCCAAAAGAAGCCAAAGGTGAAGATCGACTTGTTGCGTGCGTGTATAGATACTCGTGTTGGATCTACATATCTGGTCAGTGAATCACGCGAGCGGAGGCAAAGTACACACCAGCGCAGTGCTATCAAAGTTGGAGGCGTGCTGAGAATTCTCGCCGACCGAAGTATCGTCAACCAAAACGAAAGGTACGGGTCTAATTGTTCCATACAAATATGCATCTTCATGTTGCTGACCAGTGATCTACTTATCTAGTCAATGAATCACATGAATGGAGGTGTAGCACACACCTGCACGGTGTTGGATGACATTGCCGTTGTTGGATGCACGCAGATAGTAAGTGGAGGAACAAGGAAAAGAAAGGGTAAATGAAGAAACCAGCAGACAAGGCAAATCATATTACAAACTCGTATACCGAACACAGCCATGTGACTACAATCTAGGGCGTACATGGTGTATTATTAGCTGTATTGAAAATCAGCGCTCTAGGCAGAGACCACACGTATTAACCCTTACCTCACAGTTGACCCACCGACCATTGGAATTGACCAATTACCGCTCTGCATCAAATTCCCATTGCGGGGAGGCAACATATTCCCACCACAGGAGCCACGCATGTTCACTTCAACTTCTAGAACATTTAGCTGATGGTCCGACGTAACCATTGATGCCAATTCCTCTGAGTATTCATGATGCTTGAATTGAGCAAGGTCGTTGAGGTATCGCATGTCCCCAATGAGGGTGTCAAACGCATCGAGGTCGCGTTGGTTGCGTTGGTGGAGGTAGCGGAGGAGATTCAGGTAATGCTCTACCTCTTTTAGCTCCCATGCAGATACCATTGCCCGAAGGCGTCTGGTCTCACGGCCTGCTTCCTTCATAAGCACAGCCTGCTCAAGCGCCTGGTCAGATAGCTGAAGGGCCTTGATACCCGACGCAAAAAGGTCTCCTCCCTGTGACAGTGTTAGTAGCGATGAAGGTGCAATCAAAGAAAGTTACGAAGATCTACCTTCTCAATGTCCTGCAGGCTGATGTTAGAACCAGCCCCCCCTCGAAGGTTCCTCTGTACAAAGCGTAGCTCCAAAGCGTTGTGCAAGTTGGGTCTTGGATAAAGAGTTTGATGTAAATTTTCGGAGGCCAAGATTTCATTTCCACAGTGCGGCAGAGAGTCTGTAGTTGCAGAGGCATCGTCTGACTCGGAACTAGTCAGTGTGCTTGCAGGTGATGGTGGGGTAAGCGAGCCGCCGGCCGGGAGTGACGTTAAGGGACCCGGACTGAACACCTTCCCATGGAAATCAATGGGCCTAATGTCTAGGCCCACAGTCTCTGCAGCAATCTCTGTGGGGTACACCATTTTGACGTATTCCAGAGGAACTTGCTGGCGTTGAGTGAGGTGCAAGTGGTAACGCGGAGTTTCAACCAATACTAGACAAGCGTGAAAGTCGCACTACAATGCGGAGTTGAAAGTACATATGCCTCCTTTGGCACGTAGTAACACCCACACCCAAAAGTCGTCAATTATTATGCTTGCCCCAAACCGGCCTAATGCAACCTATCTCCATGCCAAGCACCCTCGGCTCACCTCACCCCTGAGTCTAAGAATCTCTGAACTCCCTAGTTCATTCCTCCCTCCCCTCCTCCTCACTAATCGAACGAAGAGGAACGGTTTCCTTCAGCAACCTTGGGCCTCAACGTTGAATACCGAGGCCCACAAAATGCTATTCTATGGAACTATCAACAGTGTTAACTCTCCCCCACAGGAGGTGAATATCGCTGACTATCCTATATTAGATGGAATAGATTACATCGAGAAAACTTCCTTCATTGTCAGGAATCATGCCAGAGCTCATCAAGGTGTCTATAGTAGGCGGAGAGTGGAATCATTATAAGAGACAGGCAGCAGCAGAAAGGCGAGACTTGTAACTCGTATTGTAACATTCACTGTCAGACATACTATATCAGTACAACATGAAATGCAGATTTGCCCTAACAAGCTGGTTGACGTGTTTTATGTACATAGTTTATTCCGTCACCGCGTACGTCGCTCATATTGGTGCTAACTTACTGGTCACGTTGTTTGGGACACGGCATGTTACAGACGGGGCCACGCTGGCCACCGTCGACACTCGCCGGTCTTGTAGTTCACCCTCATATGGCATAAGTGGCGTAGGCAAATCACGTAAGTTGCCTCGGCGGGTAACTCATTCCGGCCACTGTCAACACTCGCCGGTCTGGTAGTCGCTTCAATTTCGTTGGAAATAATTCATTTCGGAGGTATCAGATGCACCCAACAGAATTCTTGCAGGGTCTTTTGAGTGGTGTCGTGTCAGCGTCAATACGCGGTATATCACGATAAAGGATGGCAGGCACTCCTCAACAAGTCATATAGGTCCATCTCTGATCCCCTCAAAATTCCCACTCTGCAACTTTCTGACCCATGTTGTTCAATTGTGAGCAGTGTGACGCGAAGTGCGTCAACGCCGGCGCGCTTCGCACCCATCGTTCGAGCAGACACTCCGACTCGTTCTCCATCATGGCCGAGGGCATCGAGCACCACGTCTCAATGGTGGATGACAAGCTTCGCTGTCCAGTCAAGCGATGTGCAAAGACATACAAGGGCAGAGATGGCCTGCGTAAGCACGCCAAAGATCAACACCCTGCTCGAGCCGAATACGCGACCCTCCTCCCCTTCGTCAAGAAACGCACGGAACTGAGGCACAAGTCGTCATTCGAACTCAGTCATGGTTAGACCTTTCCATTCGAAGCCTTAATGTCGTACTGACTCCTCATCAACGTTCACAGATGAAAACGTCAATACTCCAGCTGAGCTTCCAGCCGAGAAGGCCAGTACTACCGAGAGGAAAGTTGGCCGCATGAATGTGAATGCAGCGGGTAAGATGTCCATCTTGTTTGCTTGCTTTTGGAAGAGTTGCGTTATTCTGATGTGGAACACGCCGTTTATTCTCTAGAGGCCTTGACGATGGTGGCAGTTGAACAACCTACCCCTGGTGAGCCTCCTTGTCGGAGTCCAAGCATTCATATTATTGCCAGCGAAGCTAATATTTGCCTTGTGCAGACAGCGAGGTCAGTTCCACCACAGCCACCACCCAATTGGTCTCGACACCTCAGGTGCTGGAAGGAGGGGGAGTCCTGGATGAGCTTGGGCTGTGGTTGCATGGTGGCCTCCAGTTTCTGATCTGCCGCCGCTGTCAATCTGGCCTCACTTCGCAAACAGCTCTGGGACACCTCAAGTCACAGCACATCGTAGCCGCTTCAAAGGACCAGAAGGCTTCATTGGCAGAGCTGTGCAAGACTCGGAATGTACACGCTGACGCCAAGGATGTCGTGTACCCCAAACCAGGTGGTCCTCCGATCCCAGGCATCGCACCGCCTGTTGCAGGACACGCCTGCAATGCCTGCGAGTACAGAGTGGTGGACTCGGGGTCAATGGTGAGACACGGCAGGGTCAAGCACGGAAGCAACCTCTCAGGTCAACCCCAGTCACGGGAGGCCTTCGTGCAGCACATCTTCGCAAGTGTTGGGATGGTTTACTTTGAGGTTGACCCGGACCACACCGAGGGAGCGGACATGGGTGTTCGGGCGTACCTCCGCGCAGAATTTATCCCTGGACAGGCTGAAGATCCATTGGTCCCACAAGACCGAGACTGCGACCGACCTCCTCTGCTGAAGATCACGATGTGGGATGAGTTCAAGCCAGAGGTTCGGAAAGATGAGGGTCAGAGGAAGTTGGCTTCGAAGCTGAAATCCCGACACGAGCCTTATGAGCAAGGGGGCATATTCGTCCAGTTGGCAAACGCGATCGTCAGTTATCATAGGAATGCAAAGGTGCTCCTAAAAGGCAGCGCGCACAAGTTCACGATTTGCAAGGTGTTGCTCAATGGCCCTGGGTTCTCACCAAATCAGTAAGCGCCTCCTCCCCTTCTCAGATTGGTTTGTCATCTTATTCTTTTCCGCTTGTAGAACAGACCACTTCGTGATCCTGCCCGATGACAACCACGAGTATGATGCGCTTTTTCTGCAGATGGTCCGGTCCATGGTGAGGTTGGAGCTGGCAGATGGTTTCAAGATGAAGTATAGCTATACGAAAGAACAGAGGGGAGCGCTGGACGACTTGGTTGCCCTCCTGAAGGACGACGTGAGGCAGAAATCAGAAGTGTCGCAGGTGGCCGTGATCAAGGGGTACCATAGGTTTTGCTGGCAACTGGTGCACACCTCGCAGGTGATGGGCCAAGAGAAATGGGGAGATCCGATTGAACGTTTCCTTTGGCTGAGGGCGCTGGGGGCAGACGGCACCTTTGCAAAGGCGAGTGATGTGACGCCAATCCTGGCGAAGTTGAAATATTTCTGCCGCCTCGTGACACTATACGAAGGACTTTCTACCTACAACAGAACAGATCTGCAACAAAACCCAGTCGAGTAAGTCGCCGGTTGGTTTAACATCACTCTAATTCCCAAAGAGCTTGAATTTTTTCCCAGATGCATCGGGGAGCTTTACAATGAAGTCCTCAAGTTGGGCAAGCTCACGCCCTTCAATACGATTTTTGAGCTGCAACAGCTTGCGTCGGCTCTATCATACAGTCAGGTTCGCGATCCGCACGTCTACGTGGATCCAAATTACGAATGGATCTCTATTGGGCGGGAGACACTTCATCTTCGGAAACTTCGTGATGGGATGCAACGCCTGGTCCAGATAGTCAAGGATACTTATGTTTGCCTGAGCGGGGTTGAGGTTTGGCCAGGCCTACCGCAGGACCTCCATATCGTGGACGATTTCATGAACGTAGGTAGAGGCTACTGTTTCCTTGACGAGGAACCATTTCGGTCAAAGAAGCACGCTTTTTTCCTTGCTCTCGTGGAGCGAGAAAAGCTGGGGACGTTTGTGTCCAACGGCAGCTGGCACTGGAACCATGTTACCATCAAAGATTTCTTGCAACGTGCTGACACCCTATGGGGACACCTTATTCACGCCCTCTACGTCGGGGTGCATCTCTCTTCCCGGGTGACCCAGTTCCTCCAACACCAGCTGAGGAATGCGGATCGCCCTCGAAACCTTCTCTTCCAAGGGGAAGAAGGTTTTTTCCTCAACAGGTACAGCAAGACCACGAACCTGAAGGGGAAGGACGCTTGCACGCCGGCCATTCTGTCGGCACCGTTAAAGGAATTGTTGCTTGTCCTCCTGGGTGATGGCTTCAGAGAGGCACAGGCAATCTTAGCGGGCATCGTGCATGGGGAGGAAGCTCGATGGCTTTATCGGACGTGAGTCGCTTTTTCCCCATTCACACATCCTTCGTCGGCTGAACCTGACTGAATTCAGCTACCTTTGTGTCGAAAATGGGAAGAGGATAAACTCAGAGCAGTTCTACAAACAAGTTTCAAAACAAAACCGTGAGATGTTTGAGTGCGCATGGGGAGCAAGGGACTTCCGGCAAGGCATGGTCACTTTGGCTCATGAATTCATAGCTCCAGATGAATCCTTTGCCTGTGTCGATGATATTCTCGCGGAGGCTGCCGATCATTCCAGGGATATTGACGTGGCGCACTACGCTGTTGTCTACGGCTCGTTGCCTCGTATTACCAACAATGACATGAATCGACATCGCTGGCTCGCTGAAGAATGGGGCAGCCTGCTGGGCATGGGTCCCCTCCCCCCTCCAGAACCCATCCGTGTCTCTCGTAGGAAAACCCATTCCATGAAGCCACTGGATGTGAACGAGCTCGCAGAGAAGCTTTCAGGTCCTGTGACGAACGCAGTCATGAACAGCCTCGCAAACACTGGCATCACTACCGAGACGGTCCAGTTGCTCACCCGTGCGGCGGAGCGGCTGTTGATGTTGCAACCAGGCCTGCTGGACCAACAAGAACCAAGATCTCTTCCCTCTCCTCAACGCCCAGCTCATGTTCCGACTTTAAGCAGAGCATCCCCACGTGACCGTTACATAGGTGATAGCCCTGCTTCACCATACCTCCCCGACCAATCTTCATCGTCCCTCTTCTGCGATCGCCCAGCCATAGGGGAGAGGCCAGGGGGACAGCCAGCGCCCATCATTGCGACGTTGCCTTCCTCACCTGAAGGACTCAACTTGCGTTCGCCAGGACGTGTTCTTGTCTTTGATAGTATGCCTAGCACGCCTGCAAAAAGGCCTGCGCCTTCAACATCTCAGTTTCCCCTCCCTGGCCACCAAATGGGGGTTGCCGAAGCATTCAACAGGGCAGATGAGCCACCACGTCCTCTTAAGTGGCAGCGCCTGTCGCAAGGACGTAAGTACAAGGGACGGGCTAGCGAAGACGAAGGAAAGGTTGAGGACGTGGAGATGCAGGACAACCCTGTGACCGACTCCACCCTTCCCGACAGCCCACCTCCCAGCTACCCGGTCGCTCAAAGGTCTGACTCACCAGTGGTCGAACAAGAGCTGCTATCGTTGGTAAATGTTCCCAACCCAGACATGAAAGGTGAATGTGACCTGCGGAAGGACATACGGTGGGCCATGGGTGAAGTTCTGGGAGTACGTGATGCTCGGGAGAAGGGCATCGCGCAAATGCTCAGCATCATGTTGGTCATGCGAGAGCAGCAGAAAAGCGACGTCATGATCACATTGCGGACAGGCAGTGGGAAAAGCATGCTGTGGTTGTGCCCACCACTGATGGATCCAAACATCAAATTGCTCGTGGTCTGCCCGTACAAGGCCCTCCTTGAAGAGCAATGTGAGAAGGCGAAGAAACTTGGGATCCAGGCAGATGATTTCAGCAGTTGGAAAGAGGTTCGTAAGGACATACAGATACTTTTTGTGCAAGTGGAGCACGTCCAGGAGGACGCGAAGTTCACTAAGTGAGCACCTCAGTTTTTCACCCTTTCATGCCGCTCGATGCTGATGTGCCACTTGTAGATATATGGCGGATAACAGCACCCCTCGTTTCACCTGCATGATCATAGATGAACATCACGATCACCTCTCTTGCCCCACGCCCAGACGATCGACGTGGACAAACTTGGCGAACTGGGCAGCAAAAGCAATGACACCAATCTTCCTTGTTTCTGCGACAGCCCCACCATCCTTGCAAGACTATCTTCTCAAGAAATTCAAACTAGAGGCCCATCGTACGGCGTTTATCCGTGGCCCGACTAATCGTCCAGAAATCGGCCTCCACACGCTGCGCATTGCTTCACCCAGGAATTTCGAAACCTTGGGCCGTCTGGTGTTTGCTTTGATGGGAAAACTGACGTCTAAGGAAAGGATGCTTGTGTTCTTCAACAACTGTACTGATGCACAAAACTTTGCGACGGAGCGTGGGTTCGCATACTACCACAGCCAATGCGAAGATAATGAAGTCGAAAAGGGTCAAAATCTGTTACAATGGGACAGCGGGAGGACAAAGGTAATGGCATGCACGTCAGCCTTCGGCACAGGAGTGGATCGTCCCCACGTCCGCTTCATCGTGATATTGAACCCAGTTTACACGTTCACGGGGGTATTGCAGATGGCTGGCCGAGCAGGAAGGGACGGAAGAGAATCCCATGTCTTCTTTGTCAGCTCAGGGGAGGCTACCTCGTTTCCGAAACATCGCGATGGCAACATGACCTGGGAGCTTGGACAGCTGGTACACGGTCGAGAATGCAAGGTCTTTTGGGCGATGTTGCACATGGATGGGAACAAGTTCGCAAGGAGATGCCGTGATTTGCCAGGGCAGGTGCAATGTGATTTCTGTGATCCCACGAGTAAAATGCACAAGTTCGCTCAGATCGCAATGGCACCTCCAGCTCCGCCTTCGGATGTCGTCACGCCAACAGCAAGTACAAGTGGAGCACAGGTACGCATCCGCTACATCGCAGATGTCAATCTCACTCGTGTTCTCAGCCCAATCAGGCCTTAAGGAGCTTGCCCAAAAGACGCTTGGTATCATCATCCTCCATGTCGGAGTTACCTGGCTACTGTAACAGGGCGACGGCAGCAACTGACGCTGAAGGTGCTCGACTAAACAGCACAGCTGATTTGAATAGGTTCATGACACGGCTACGAAAGAAGTGTCCTCATCACTTCTTTGCAGAAGGCGTTATAATCCAGGACCATTTCCCGCGTTGTGAGGTAGAAAGACGACTTGGATGGTCGCCAACGGAATACTCAACGTTCAAGAGGTCGTTTACTTTCGAAATGTTCGCCTACTGCTACCACTGTGGTATGCCGCAGGACAGGCGGAACAATGGAGAGGGCCCACGGTGTCATGCAGAGTTCGTCTATGGTGACGGGACCTGTGACTGGTCCCACTTCATTTTCAAGGTGACTTTCCGCATCTGGCTGGATGTAACCCTGAGGGAGCAGATCATTACGGAGATGGGTGTCAGGGAGCCCATAGATACCTTGGAGCAGTTCAAGGAGTGGGCGAACGTGGAGGATGCAAGGAGGGGCAAGTATTACAATGGCCTAGAAGTCTTCCTGTGGTTCTGCCGGCGCAAGGAGGTAGAGAATCCTACGTACTTCCTTTGATGTATTTACCGCTCCTCCAATGTGGACTGCACAGGTGTTTATTTGTTATTGTTGCCTCAACAATTACATCGTCCCGCCATTCAAGCTAGAATCCTACGTACTTCCTTTGATGTATTTACCGCTCCTCCAATGTGGACTGCACAGGTGTTTATTTGTTATTGTTGCCTCAACAATTACATCGTCCCGCCATATATTCAAGGCCCAATTGCAAGGGTATGCCGGCCCTTGCAAGGAAATACTACTCCGATCCCATGCGGCCCTGCAATGCATTGCATTGTCTTACTAGTTCAACTCGCGTGTGGGGTCTCGAATGCCGCTGCTCACGTCAATTTCGACACTGACCTACCAGCCCATCGTCTTGCTGCACACGCAAGAAGTCACGTTTACTTGGTATCTTGCGTTGCTGACAGGATGCATTTCTGGTCACGAGTTTGCAGGAAGGGATGGCACTCAGGACGCACGAGCTTGTAGAGTGTCAAGAGGATAGGTACTAGGCATACACCGCTCATTCTGAGCAAGGTAAGTTTGTGTACAACATCGTGACGTCATGACACCGACGAAATACTTTTCTGGTTTACCGGGTCACTCAGGAAGTGCCGTCTGACGCCGGCAGAAACCTTGCTTGTCAGTTGCACACTGAAAGTCAAAAGAACAAAATTTGATGGACAGTAGTGAGGGTCAAGCTATCAACTTTGTAAAGTAAGCTATTAGTACGGGACGTGTCGTTTTCCAGTGCCAAGTCGAGCACACGATCAAGGGCAAGCCTCCACGGATCAGGAGATAGAGTGGCTCGCAAATGACGAAGGAGGACCTTCCAGACACGGTCAAGGTCATGGTGAAACAAAACGTCGAAACAGACCTAGATATCACCAATGGCGCACGTGGCATAGTCACCGACATCATGCTTCACCCCGAACGAACCGATACTCTCACGAATTGAACCCATTGTCAAACTCAAGTATCTCCCTTTGTGTATTCTGGTGAAACTCACCAGAGCAACACAGTTGAAGCACTTGGACGAATCGGTAATACCTGTGGAGCCAGCAAGCAAAACATTTCGCATTAAGCTGCAGTCTCCCGATGGCAAAGACATGACCCGTACCGTCCGGCGGCAGCAGTTTCCAATGCATTCACAGATTACCGTGCACAAGGACAAACGATAACATCTGTGATCGTGGACATTGCTACACCTCCCACCGGAGGTCTGACGGTGTCCAATCTCTACATCGCAATATCTCGTAGTTCGGGACGCTCCAGTATCTGTCTGTTACGCGAATTCGACGATGCCCTTTTTTTCAAAAGGGGCACCAGGCCAAGCTGCTCGAGGAAAATGATAGACTTGAGGGATTGAACACCAAAACATTGACATGGTGGAAGGAGATGGGTTGGGACACGAGGACCCCATGGACGTAGTTGCAATTGTTGGTTGTTGGGCCTGGGAACTGGAACGGCTATTTCCGGTCAGATAGGGACTGCACTTTCCCACGACTTTTGGGTGCGACAGAAACCTTGTCAAGCAAGCAAGGTGATATAGTTACTCCGGATTCCGTTCTTGTACTGCCGTCCACCCGTACGATCCTCCAAGAGACACTATGCGCGCCGCTATGTGCTGCTCACTCAGTCCACATGCAGGCTCGCCCTCAAATGAGGGTTGTGCAATGCCGATGCATCGCTGGAGTGCTGGGGCAGAAGTTGGAAAGAAGACAGGGCCGAACCTGAGTAATCGAGTGGCAACCCGCCTCGAAAAGACACTAGGCACGCCGCTGCATGTTGGGTTGACCCACTCTCAGTCCACATGTACGCTCACCCTCAAACGAGGGTTGTGCGATGCCGATGCATCGCTGGAGTGCTGGGGCAAGAGTTGGAAAGAAGACAGTGGGACCGAGCCCAGGAATTGAGGGGAAACCCGCCTCAAAGAGGCACTAGGCGCGCCGCTGCGTGCTGGGTTGACCACTCATACAGTTTGCATGCAGGCTGCCCCTCAAACGAGGGTTGTGCGATGCCAATGCATTGCTAGGGGGGGAGTTGGATTGGCAGACACCGAAAAAAAGCCCACCGGTGGTGCTGTTGCGGAATAGTCGGACCGATCGGGTCAAACGAGGCGAATGACATAGATGTAGGCGCGCCGCTGCATGCTGAACTTTCGAACTCCCGATGAACCCTCGAACCAGGGTCAGCGGCCGCAAATTGCGCTCCTTGCAGCATTGGAGCATGCTCATTGCTGACGTTGCGACACGTTGCGACAAGCAGCTGAGGTCGGTTTAAGAACTTGAACCGTGAATAAATACAACCAAACACTGACAAAGCACGACGGAGCTTGAAATACCTGGGGTTCGAAATCTGCTTCTAAATAAGGGAATGCCGAGATTAACCTTTTCCACAGATTGGTACGCGTCAGAGGGTTTTGGCACAATGGATGTAAGTGTCGAGTCGCGTTGGACGAATAGAATGCTGCGTTCAGCAGTTGAATTCCAAATAAGTTGAGGTCAAAAGACTAGCACTTTTACTCACCGGAATCAGCACAGCGACGAACTTTGATCTTGTCATCGGAGAGGGCCCGGGGAGGTAAGAGAGGTCGAAATCAGCGCGGTCATGACTGAACCAACACTTGACGACGTGGTTGGCAAGGGAAGGTGGAGGTAGTGGGAGATTTTCTTTCCAAAAAGTATGTGATGGGGGAGGTCTGTTGGGGAAATGAGGGACATGTAGGCGGAGGAATAATGAGTGCGGCGGCGCAAGTATCGCGGACGGCCTGAGGAAGCTTTGTAGCGTTATAGACCTTTCCCCTTCCAATCCACTTGTCCGGATCGAAGGCAGGAGGATTGACGCGGTCAATAAGCTCATTCATGGCATCCGAGTTGGTCAATTCGGTCACTGCTATATTTGTTGTCGGACAGAACAACATTGTTGAATTTTTCCTGCTCCGCAAACCGCGAACTCAGACCCGGAGCCATTTTAAAGTACAAGATAGTAGTACTGTGTATGTCCGGTTAGCGACATGCCTGTCTGTGCTCATCTCTTGTCCGGATCCCAGATCCGGGTGAACCCAATTTTTTCTCTCCCATGTCCGGACCTGGATCTGGCTTCACTGCCCCCAAGCCCAGTTGTTGTCCCGATTTGGATCTGGGTCACCTAGGCATTATCAGGGGTCCTAGGCACGCACGGGAGCAAAGTGGCATTTGGCCTTGATAGGGGGGTTCTGTAAGACGTATTAGTACTACATAGGAAAAATGCCCATTCCGCAAAGTGCAGCGCTGAGAGGTGTCAATGAGCTTGGATTGTCAACATTTCAAGGCCTATTTTCCTCACTTGCTGGGAGTAACTGCGTAATACAAATCGAAAGTGGACAATGACAGGGATGATGGTTATTGGCAAATGCGGTCAACCAATGCGTGACTCACCGTCTCACGATACGGCGCAACAGTATACTTGTTGCTCTTTCGCTCAGGGATTGGAGTAATGTGGCCGAGTCATTCATGACACGGGTAATCGCATCACTGAATTAAAACCTTGAATTTCTCAATGTTAGTAATCTGGCCAGGCCTAGGGCCTTAGTATTATATATAAACTCTTGCCAGTGAGCCTCGAGTGTCCGTCTACTCACCATGGATGCCCACGGAGTTCCACTGATACCTGTCGCTATTCAGGGAGTCATGATGGACATGCCAGAAGGCATGTACGGTATTTCGTATGACATCTTCACCCGAAAGACTGAGGAGAACCTCCCACGTGGTTGGAATGCTCACCGAGGTAAGTGATTTGTGCTTGCCAGACTACAATGTAGCTGACCCTGAACATAGCAGCAACTTATGCAGAGCTCTCCGTTCTCCTGCGGGAGCAACATTTCGACCGTATCCAATACTCCGACTGGTACCTCCCCGACACGAATGCCATGGATGCATACTGGTCCATGTTGTCCCTCGTGCGGATTCAACCACTGGGCAAGTTCCAGTCGACCGTAAAGGGACTCAAGATGCACCAGATCAATGACGTATGTCTTGCATCGACTACAAATCATCAGAGCAAGCACTAATAAATGTGATCGCGCTTCAAGGAATTTTTTGATGTTACAGACGACATTCAACTTGGGGGCCTCTACTCTACAATACTTCAAGGGGTCACTCCTGCCAGGCTCGTCCCGGCGCATGTTGCTGCGGCCATCCCACAGGCTGGTCAATTCCATTTGCCGGTGCACACAAAGCAGTGCCCAGCTGCATCACGTCGTCAAAATTGGAGGATTTCCCCCAACTGAGTTTATTAACATTTTATTTCACAATCAATCACTGTATTACATATATGAGCAGTGGTCCTAGGTATGATGGGTAGTACAGTGAGCAGAGGTGCAAGGGCAAAAAAGTTCTTGCATAATGAAGCAATGTCAGTCAAGGCTACTAGCATACTACATAGTAACAAATACCGCGATAGCAATAATACCACATACATATGGATGGCGCGGCGCTCCACTCACCGCTGAATTTGTAAGTATTGCGAGATCCCCGCGCCGATTATGATGAATTGTCACAGTGTAAACCATCCTTGGGGTTATGTTGTATATGCACATTCTGAGCCCTGTCATGGCTTGCCTCACACCATTGCACTTGCCGGAATGCTTATCTACCTTTTTGAGACACCATCGCTTGAATGACCCACGAAAGAGTTGTCAAGCGGTAACGTCCCTATGTGGCTTGTTGATCAAGACCCTGATCAGTGAATAGCAAGCATATTCATTAATATCCGTCCTCTTCAATTGCCCTCTCACGGCAATGCCCGCAGGTTATGAGTCAGGCTATGGGTTTCCCGAGTAAAGTGCGTGCTTCACTTCCCATGGGGTTGGGGTGATCCCTGTCAAGCCAGAGTGTAAATAATATTCAGCAAATGCATGCATATGTATGTAGTACAATGACTTCCAACAGAAGTATATTTGTCTGGTAGTCCGAGTCGGCGATTTGCGCCGTTGGCTGCGACGTCGCCGCAACTTTCTCAGGCTTTCGCTTCCTTTAATCTCAGATCTGGGGCTGAATGGACTCGCATTGGGTGATGGGCAATGCCTCAACTCGTCAGTCTGCCTTCCCTCACGCCTCGCCGGTCGTTGACAAGTACTTCTCCACCCCGTCCCCGGTCGCCATGAGTTTGGACGAGAGCACCTCTTCTCTCGCCTCACTCTCTGCGTACGTCCGATATCCATCTCTCAGTTGACGATCAAACAATCCCGTTTGGCGCTGATGCTTGTGCCTCCCCACCCTTCTCCACCAGACCATTGTTACCACGGCCGTGGAGGACCATCAGGGCACGATGCGCCGATATTACGGCGGAAAGGACTCTGGCGACGCTGAGTTCCGACGGTACGGTTGGCTGGAGAACTTGAACGTGGTCGATATGAGAAATGGAACGGTTGAATGGTGAAGAAGCTTATGCGAGGCTATGTGAGCACCTCTTTGTTAGCACGCAAAAGCAAAGACGTTATGGGTGTCAAACAATGCCACGAGCGTCAGCGGAGTTCATCACGATCAACGCCGCATCCTGACCGTTTCGTTGATCTTGAGGCGCTGCGATGGGTGGGATCCGGAGCTGAAATTATTATCCATTCCGTCCAAGCGGTGAATGAGGACGAGTCACGTTGAGATGCGCGTGCTTGTCGGGCGTCAGGCCTTCGAAGCGCACTGTCTCCTCTTCTCCCATCTCCGGCCTCGTTGTCGCTCCAACCTTGCCCATACTTTATATATTTGTCTCGTCGCCGACCGGCAATGTCGACAAGACAAGGGCAAATGAAAAGCAGGAGCGTTGAGCCTAACTTCTTTTGTCCGAAAGGGAGCACCGTTGTCCTGGCCTCCATGGGGCAATACGTTGATCCTGGCAGGAGAAAGACAACAGGATATCGCTTGCAGGAGTGGCGGTGTATCTGAAGGAACCTCCTTGGAATGCAAAAGTGGTTGCGATGAAGAACGTGGGTCATTGGCACCTTGTGGAACACGTCGAAGGTTTTGCGCGGGCAAGGAGATTATGGAGTGAGTAGGGACTGGAGCCCATTTATCTTGATTATTGCCAGCAATGGATCTAGGCACCTTAGTTCGTAACGAAAATGCGTTCAACAGCCTATGATCAATAGGTCACATCCACCACGATTGATCGACCCTTTTAGTGAGCCCGTTTCACCCCTCTTTCGTTAAGTTTTATATGCATCGCAGGGTGTTCGCGCCGACTCCCCCATTGTTAATCGTGTGCTTCGGTCTGCATCCACGATCTTAGTTACAGCTTGCAAGTATTGACATGGTCTGATAGCCGTGGGTATTTATGAATGATTATTCTGGAAACGAACTAGATTCGGATATATAATTTATCATAAGTTTGCAATTGGGCTTATGTATCGAGCCGACAGTGAGCGTTTATCATCCTACGGACTTTGAGGAAAGCTGATGATGATGGTTGGGGTGGTAATGATTCTCCGCGTGTATGCGATGTACAATAAGTCAAGGATTATCCTGAGTGTGATGTACATCGCACAAGTGGCCATTTTGATCGTCAGTTCTGGCGTCTACAGTCACCCAAGATACAGCGGTTGCTACATATGCTGTTTGGTAAATCACACCTCGTCTTTGGATGAGCTCCAGACAACGGCCTTCAGTTTCTGACTGAATTCCGGTGATCGGTTCCGCAGCCAACAGCTTCCAAGCTCATCAAACCGGGACAGTCATGAGATCACGGCGCGGAGGCCATATCAAGTTCATAGAAATGCCGCGCCGTTGGAGCAGTAGGTTTGTGTCATGATCGAGTGCACGCTCACTATACCTGAACTTGACCGATGATCCACTGCCTGTCTTTTGTCTTCCGACGTCCAGTCGGCCTTGTCATTGTTGGAATTACAACTGTCGTCTGACTATGGTTCCCGTTGGTCGTTTGCACTCGTTGTAGGTTGGAATGTGATCATTACCGAGTGTTCTAATCGAGATTGTCATTGCATTCAGTGATGATTACTGTAAACCAGTCAGTTTGATATTTCGCTCAGTCATGCTCGCGTGACTTCCCCCTTCTCAGGCGTCACATTTTCGAACGAGGTAACACGCAGGTATCTGGATTTACCAGCTAACCAATTTGATAGGTAGTATATATATTCCACGGCCCTAACGGGCACTCCTGGACCCGCAAGCATGTTTGGTGGAGCGTAGCACGTGTAGCAGTGCCCGTGTTGCAGTCGACTAACATGCGTGTACTCGGACGATCGGGATTGGACACAAAACACTTTTGATCAGCCGAAGTACACGGTCTATTCTACCTATGTTAATCTCTTCCGTGGTACACTTCGTTGTCTATTCATTCATCTGGATAGGTACTTCGTCCCGCAACCTGTGTCTAATCAGTCTAATCACAATCAACCCCATCGGGCCTCCGTGTAGCATAGCGTCATAGAAGATCACCATGTGGTGAGTCACGCCCGATTTTTGCGCACAGTCAAACGTTTCTCGGCGTATTGACCGCCCTTTGAAGAGGTCGTGCACATATGGGGCTATCAAGAGTTGGTTCTCTTTTATGGCGAACTCCACGAAGCCTTGCGGGATCCAATTTCCGCGAAGATGGTCTACAATGTTTCGGAATCCCTCGGCACCTGCCATGTTTCTTCCTTGTGCGTGCTGAATTTGCTGACTGGGTGATATGGTTTAGCGAAGAAAGAGTATGCTATGATGTGCCTAACCTCCTAAGGAGAGGGGTATTTTACATTACGCAGAAAGCCAGTGTTGTCATCCACACAATGACAACCGAACTGTGTAGCAGTGCACGATTGTTCGCCTCTATAGGTGTTCACGAAATGCTCTATGAGTTTCTGCCCTTACGTTCTTTGATCGTGCTTGCGGCAATGGCTCATATTCAGCATGATGCGGTCATCGTTTACTTGGAGCATCGCATCCTAGCCTTCGTACATCGATTCTTCGAATCACCCTCCATTTTCCTGCATAGACTGAAACAGACAGGCGCTGTTGTTTCAGGATTGGCTGCTCTCAGTGTTGTTTGCTGCTGAGACTGCTGCTTGGAAGCACAAGGATCTAGACATTTACGTCCCAAATGGCAACACGACGACGCTGGTTGAATTTTTGGAAGCGTTTGGTTGTACTCGTCGGGCTCTGTATTGCTCTCATCCCTACGGCGATACGTCTATCCGAACAGTCGCAACCTTTTTCAACGGTCGCTCCAAAGTGGACGTTATCGAATCCCACACAGTCTCCCCCCTTTCTCCCATTCTACAGTTTCACCTTACATCGGTGATGAACTACTTCTCCGCGGATGCTATATTCTCTGCCTATCCCTCTTTAACTGAACAGAAAAGGGCGATTGTTAATCCGCGATTGTTTTATCAAGGGAAGGTTAAAGTTGCGACGCTGCTCGCTATCCGCAAGTATCGAGACCGGAGATTCCAACTTCAGTCGTCTGTTGAGGCAGGTCTGACGGATGGCATGGGGTCTATCCGACGACATGAATGTGCCTATGCATTGCCTGCTCGGAGACCCGCAGATCCTCGATGGATAGGGGGTGTATGCGTGTGGACTTCCGCGGTTTATTGAACCGGCCGTTGATCCAGAGGCTATCGGTGTTCGCTGAGAATGGGCTATGATGTTCCGTATGTGAAGAGTGTATAGATTTTCGGTTTTCGTCCTCGTCCTCCCTATTGCTGCTTTTCGTTTTACTTTGTCCATGGTGCATTCTGATATTTTATATATACACACTGTATTGACTGACTATGGTGTTATCGAGTTGTGTGACAGTGTGGAACGTCCATGGTTAGTAAGCGCGGAACAGCTCCTGTGCAAGATTAGCATGTTTTCATGAACCCAGACAATGACGTACTGGTTCATCAGACCCTTTCAAACTCTGCCATTTGATAGCACGAATAGAACTTGTTGTCTCATCCAAGACTTCTATGCCCACGTTAATGGGTGGAAAGGGCACTAGAATAAACACTGCATACTTATCGGCGGATTTGCGAGCTCCCCAAGCAATCTTGCAGCCTGTTTGCCCACCGAATCCGACAAAGGAATCACAGTTATGGACGCATACTTCTCGGGCTCTCCATTTCGCTGGGACCATGACGATACGACATGCCCGACAGTCCAGATCAAGATAGGTTCATTTGTAGCGGGATTGCAGAGCTCGGACCGATGGTCTTTCTATGGCTGGTATCGTCCCCATGTTGTGGTAGACAGAATCTTTCCCAATGCATACACATGAGCTTCCTTGTTGACGAAAGACGATAAGGTAGTGACTCGTCTGTCAAACCAATGGAATTGAGTAACGCCACGGCACGAAGAACTAGTGACGCAGTAGCACATCATAGTGGGCTACTTGATGTTCATCGATAAGAACCTTCGAGGGTCTAGGGATGATGCTCTGCACTCCTATTGTCCGCTCAGTTGGCTGAATAGTTTGCATCACGGAGACGTTCTTGACCTTCGGTACTGCAGGTGAAATGGCACGTTCCGTTGTTGCGCCGCGTTGAGTCTCGACGGTCGACCTTGACGACCCTCCCGGTTTCGATTGATCTCTCCCCACCTCCGTTTGGAAGGCACAACTTTAGTAGAATCTTGTTGACCTTTAGCTTCTATAGGGTGACTGACCATGTCTGAAGGAATAGAGGTGACGTTATTGATATTCTGTACTGCAGGTGAAATGGCTCCTTCCGTGATTGCGCCATGTTGAGTCTCGATAGTTGAACTTGATGACCCTCCTGGTTTCGATTGATCTCCCCCCTGCTCCATGCTCATGATTTCAAAGGCATAACCTTTGGTTGACTCTTGTTGACCTGCAGCTTCTAGGGGACCATTAAACGAACGATGACGTGTGACATCATCATTTAGCATAGCACTGGTCATCTAAGAGTGCATGCTAGACGAGAACGACATTGACAAACCGTATGAAGCCATAGCAAATTGAGAAGAGAAGTTCGGGAATAGCGGGACGTAAACGGTAGCCTGTGCGCCCGCGCGAGTGCATGCAACCCGAATCCGAACACTCTCCTGATGCATCTGAGCCATTTGTTACAGCCGAGGTAAAAACGTGTGTGGATGGGCCCAAAAAGGGGGATGGAAGACGTTCGACACGTAGACAATTGAGTCGCAAATGGCTACGAGCATCATGTAAAACAGTGAGAACAGTGACCCTGCGTGTCAAAGAGTACATACCGTCTTTCAAAGCCAATCTTACGAACGGCCGGACAAAAAGAAAGGCGGGCAGGAAAAGGGGGTTCACTGTGAAGCAACCGGCAACGCGACTGGCGAATGCCAAAACGTGAATGTCCCTGTGATGCATCAAATAAGGCAAACGAGCCGGAGTGCCAATCAATCGCAAACAAAAAAGGGGCCTCACACATTTTTGATTCGGGCACATTTCGAACCTGGAAACCTTTCGGGTCCAGGAATATATTGTCCATGCAAGCAAGTGCGATATAAATACCTGTCATAGAGAGGACCATAGACCTGGGTGTCTACGCTGTTTCTTCTTGTGCGTGTCTTACTTGACTATGTTGCAGATCCGAATTGGTCGTATACCAGATCCATTATGCAGGCTATCTTTCCGTCCTATCCGCGAATGCTAGTGGAATTTTTCGAATTTACAATTCTGACTGTCTTGGCTCCATTGCGCTATGTAATATATAAACTTTGGTTGGTTAAACAGACAACACGCGCGTGAAGTTGGCTACTTTCATTGTTCATAAGAGGTGCGACGTCATTAGCTACAGGGGGTCGATAAAAGTCTGAGGATGCATACCCGTCTGAGCCAACGCAAAAAGGATTGTTACTCCTGCTTTCTGAACCTTCCATTCTGTGCGTTTCGGAAGCCCCAGGCTGTTGGCGACAGGCTCACGAGTCCAGGGGCCATTCGGTTCTAGGAAGTGCCTCACCGAAGATGAACCACTCCCACTGCGTACCAAAAGAACCTTATATGTCCAAGTAGATCAGACTTGTCCGAATCTCCTTTGGCTTGTCCTCTTCAGGACCTCTATGATGTCATCTTTCTTGATACTTTCCCGAAAGTCCCCCAACTCAAACGAATCAGCACGCGCAGATGGATCACCCAGAATGACCGTTGTGGCTCAATACCGTGTTGCATGAAGTCTTTTGAAAACTTGAAAACCTTCATCTGTGCCGACGACATAGTCGAAACTGTACAGGTGTAACATGTTAACAATCTTTTTCGGTACGTCTGTATTGTCCTTGATAGATTCCTTCATGTTACCTCGTATCTCTAAGCTATGCAACCCCGATGGCACACCGTTGCACTCACTGTATTCCAAACAAATGACCAACGCGTATGCAGCGAGTAGTGTGCTATCCTTGCGTCGCAACTGACTGACGAAGACGCCTAACAGTCGGTATCACGTAGATAGGTGCGGATGACTGTAGCTGATGACGAATGAGTTGACGTTTGCATTTCATTCACATTAGACTCACTCTCGCATAGTTTCAGAAGGGTCGTCGTGGCGACAGTACCGATCATTCCCCTTCCGAACGGCCCCAAGGCTTCAGTCTCCAATGAGCCTCTTATGTTGTGCAGTGAGCTCTGTAGCCCCTGGTGCAAAAGTTATTGTATTCAAACTTCGTACCTCGTTTCACACGCTATGAACGTCGCTCACCAGTTCCGAAAAGGTGACACAATGTTTTTTGTCCAGGATCTCCACTGCGATCTTGCTTATCTGCCGAACCACATTCATCGACGTTTAAGCGGACCAGGGCATTAGCGAAATTAACCCGGAAGTGTGAATCGCAAGTCCAACGAACCGCCTACCCCCGTCATTTGGGTTGACAATGGCAAGTAGTATCTCAACAGTGAGGACACAGACAGTCGTTCGTCTTTTCTTGTCAACTCCTTGATTCGAGGCTTAATCTTGGAGGACACAATTCTCGCTCTCCCTGGATGACCACTGATTGCCATAGGTTACAAACAAAGTTAGATACCTACCTTCCAGAACTCCTGCGAGAGTCAACACCATGCGCAACGCTGCAGTTAAAAGGCGCGGGTCTCAACAAAAAAAAAATAGTATGTCACCATATAGTCCCGACCCGGTAGGTAGTCCTGACTATCGACTTACAATATGATGAAAGCCTAGACACATTGGAATTCGATAGATTTTCTCCAAGCTTCTCAACCAGAATTTCCCGGGTAGCCTCTAAAGAATATGAGTAAGTTACCAGATGCATAGTGATCAGTGACTGACCGCACTGCAACAGGCAGTTCAGGCCGTCCAATGACTGTCCAATGCCCTCTAGGCTGCCGAATGATCACATCAAGTAGCTTCATAAGGTTTTTCTCGACATTTTGTGTGAGGACACGCTCTCGGAGAATCTGGTGCTTCGTCAGTGGCCTCAACCACTCTGGGAGCATCTCGTGACTTGTGTGCCGCCAGAATGTCGTTAATCCACTTCTCCGCATCAAGGAATATATCCTGAGAAAGTTCGTTGGGAAACATTGCACAGCTGTTCGAGTACAACTCGGGATCGCAAGCTGGCACGGCACAAAAGATTATGTGCGACGAAAGGCCTATGGTGGAGATAAAAGACTTACAAGCTTCATGATAGGCAACGGTCGCGACGCGGTGCACATTTACGACCCTTGATGAGTCTCATAAACTTGTCTTGCCGATCAGGTACATTCCTGACATGTTGTTTGTCCTCTTCTGAAGGCAGCAAAGATTTAACTGTCACGTGAATCGGAAAGGATAAACATACTGAATCGAGCAAGCTGTCGAGGTATTTTAGCACGACCCCGTGCTCACTGCCCAAGTAGGTCACCAATTCATATGCTGCAGTACTGTCAAACAGTCCTCTCCCAGATTTGGTCGTCCAGATTGTATGATAGGTACGTCGAAGCCCTCTCGTAGCGTGGCATTTGGCTGATACACTTTGTATACAGAACGGAAGCGTGAACCTTTTGTCCTAGACGGAAATGGGCAGATGCAGATGTAGAATCACGGGTGCTTCTTGGGAAGGATTTGAAGCGTCCACTGCACGGGTTGTCAATGTAAGATATAAATACTGGTAATAGTGAGCATTCCTCATAGGATGTGTATGACATACACCATTCGACAGAGACAAGAACAAGCATGGGGGATTACAAAGCCCGTCGTATCCCATGCCTTGGAATGCCCCCTCCTGGCCTGAGCCTTGGGGTGTTTACGCGGACTCTGGACACAGATAAATCAAGGTCTATTTGAGAATTTCATCCCCTTGTTCCACCCGAAGGACCTTCACCCGTCGTATCAACCTTCGGTACTCTCCACATGATAGGTTGCTGGGTCAGTCTCACCTCGTTGCTCACCCTCGCTAGCGGGATACCACCCGTTTGAGGGAACTAGACATACATCCACTTTAGCGATCACCACGTTCACGAGGTCGCTCTCTGACACACACCTGTACACCCGGACAGATACATAAAATGGCGTGTGCACGACCGCAGCGAGGATCACCAGTGTTAGAACGCCGAGCAAAGCTGAGAGGACAGTGATCACCCATTGCGCAGCAGCACCACAAGACGATTCCAATTCCAGACGTGGGGGTGGCTCGGCGTCTTTGAGCGACATGAGACCTTGTTCGAACGATCATTTTGTAGCACACGTTGATCACATCAGCTGAAACGATTAGTAACATGTTTCAGCAGTTTCCCATTCGCGTACGAAGAAAATACATCACCTCGCCTTGGGGTCCTGATGTGCCACACTGGCGTATCTTCGTTGTTGACGAGCACTCCAGACAGAAATCATCGAGATGCTCCTGCCAGCCAGTCATTCGCTGATCCGGCCGACCACGCCCCAAGCAACTCCAGACAGCCTCGCGTCCCTTAGCGTAGCTGAAGTGCAATCCAAACCTACCAACTCTGTTTCAACTACCTCGCATGACGCGCCGCCCAAGCCGCCTTCGTGGATGATGGGGTCTGCATGCGCGCTGCGTATCATGGTACAGAACGGCAAGCTTTGCTCGCCGTGTTGCAAGAACGTTGGAATTGACGTTGCATATTCTTTTAGAGACATTGCGGGACCGTACCGCTATATGAAAGATTTATTTCGTGTATGCGGGGACTGATGACTGTTCCAAAGTCGCAGCACGTCAGCCGCCAGCGCAAAAAGGACCATCACTCCTGCTTTCTGAACCTTCCACGATGAGTTCCTAGGCTCTGGTTGACAAGCTCATGAGTACAGGGTGGACCTGGTCTAGCGAATTTCTCAGCTACTGAGGACTGATATCGTTGTTCTCAGTACATACCAAAGGACTGGAAAACGTCCAAGCAGATGAGACCTGCCCAAGTCTCCTTCGGTTTGCCCTTTCCTAGCTTCGTCTCCGGAACATCATTGCCTCCGTAATCCACGACCTTTGCCCACAGGTCATCTAACTCGGATGAATCAATATGAGGAGCCAGGTCATCCATAACAACAACAGTAGCTCATTACCGTGTCACATCAAGTCTCCGAGAATCTTTCAACTTGGCCGACAACATCATCAAAGTAGTCCAGTTTTAAAATACGAAGGATGTGCATCGGAAGGTCTCTGTTGTCCTCGATGGACCCCTTCATGTCGCCTGGAGAGACTTTAGGCTACACGATTCCGAGAGCACAGGATCCACTGACTGTAATTCAAACATGTGGCCAACGCGTACATTGTGCAGTGATCAGCGCGCTATCCTTACGTCGCAGCTGACGGACAAAGACGTCCAACAGCTTACTCTCGCAGAGTTGAACGTGGATGATCTTAGCTGGTGAAGCATGAGCTCGCGTGTAGTTCATAAGTGTTAGACTCACTGTCGACTAGCTTCAACAAGGTCATCGTAGAAACAGTACGCTCGCAAGCATCGCCCTTCTCAACGGCCTTTTTCAATTCTTCCATGAGCCCTTTCTGCGATTCGCTGAGCTATATATAAAGGATGACATATCCAGATGCAACAATGAGTTGCCCAGGGTCTCCTTGGTCACCTGCAGAACCATGTCCCTCGAGGGTTAACCGCACCAAGGCACTAGCGAAATTGCCTCGAACGTGTGCATCGTGGATGTTTAGTTGGCCTGAGACATTGGTGAGGAAAATTGGGCGTTTGCGGTCAAGACATGTGCAAGTTTTGACCGGGGAGATCCAGGGCCGGCGGATCCGGACGGTCCGTGATGTCCTTGATGTCGGAAACGTCACTGTAACGGTGGTGCCAGAGAGCTGGACTGGTTGGGGCGGGGAAGCGACGGCCTGTGCGTTGGCTTTATCTACAAGGGGTCTGCGCGAGGATGGTTTACGGGGCCGAGGGAAGCCCTTGAGTGTTCTTCTGGGTGATGCTGATGCGGTCGTGGGAGAGCAAAGACGCCGTCGAGTACCAATGTCGGGGATGGGGATGGGGTGCGGCTCGAGAGTCACTTTAGGTGGAAAGCGGGCTTGTGTGCGTTTGCAAACAACGCGCGAGGGGCACCAGTCGTTGTCAGTCTCAAGTGCGACAGGGCGGTAGACGGGGATGTGGGACGCGTCCGGTTCGAGAGAAAATCAGCAGACCTGGAGTTGGGAAATTTGACAATATAAGCACCATTAGGAGCGTTGAAAGGGTAAACAGCCCGAGAGGTAGGAGATATGATTTGGGAACTCTCAGCGAACCCCAGTGCCTGCTCCGGTAGGCAAGTTGGGGATACAGTCGTGGTGGTGAACTTCATCGGTGATGGGACACCATTGGTATTTGCTTGACTGGATGTAAACAGCGTACTCGTCCTGGCAGGTTCAAAAACATCGATCGACTGATAAATCCAGTGCACAAAATCCGCTGACACTGAGTCAAGAAGCACCGGGATCCATGTGTGGGATACAATTTTCTTCCTGGGATCGGATGCAGTGTCCAGATAGACATTGGCAGTTTCATTTTCCGTGATCAGAAGCGGAATGTTCGAGGTTTGTTTGACAAGACACGGGCGTCAATGTCGCCATCGCTCGGGGTCATCCATGGTCTTGGAATGTGGGGCGCGGCACGGCCTGAAGATGCGGGGGGCTTCGCGGGAGGAGGGTGTCGATGCGAATGTGATGCAGCCGGGAGTAAACTGAGCTTCGTTGGGATCGAGGATTTGGGAAGGCTGAAAGATATCCATGAGAGTATTCTGGGCTTGAAACGCTGGCAACACACCGGGTAAGCCCACTGATGAAAGGATTTGTAAATGGTCTGTCGGATGTTCTGACAGTAAAAGCTACGCATTCAGCTAACGCCAAGACATGTTATACGTGTGGTATGGTAGTGATGCTGAATTGGCCATCGATAACAGATCATCAGTAACGGACACTGGGAGGTACTCGGGGCTGCGGTAGATTGGCAGAGAGAAAACAGTCGGAAAGAACAAGGACCAATTGAACGACTCGTTTGGAAATAAAGATAGTAAGATTCGCTAGTAGTAGCACTCTTTCGGAGCTTGAATCAGGCTGAGGTGGCGTGCTTTCGGGCTCCGACGTGTGGACGTCACGACCGTTCCTTGTTCCGCTCCCACGACGTCAGCTGGGTTCACGGTACTTTTTCTCGTACGTCCAGTACTCGGAAATGCCGCCTGGCATCGGCAAACATCTTGCTTGACAGTTTTTGCCCAAGCAATTATTGCGAAGTGAAACTTTATTTCGTGATTGTACAGTACTCTGAACTTCTGCCCAGGGAGTACGGGAAAGTCCGGTCAGTTCTCCCACGCATTATGGGTTTGCTGCACCAGTGCCTGACCAAAACAGGCAACTTTATCCATCGTAAGTTCGTTCCCACGCAATTATGGGTACCCTAAGAACCCTAGAGACCTTGTCAAGCAAGGTAATCACAATTTCATAAACTAATTTGAGCTTTCCCAAAGAGCCATGGATCTTGCAAGGACACAGATTCTGACAATGATATGGCCAAGATTTGTGCTCAACAGAAGAAGGCTGTGTGTACATCAAATAAATATGTGTTGCAGAGCAACTGACTTTGCAACTCCACCACCAGAGGTTCCAAAGGTTCCATTGCTTGGGGATCCGAGCATCCCATTGTCTGATAATCAAAGTGTTTCATCACCCGAGAATTCAATATTCAAGTGTCTCAAGCATTTTCAGTGGCAGTGCAGCCACTGTCGCTGCAATCAAGTCCAACTTATCTCCATGCATGTCAGACAACGAAACCGACTTCATCCCAATGGTGTACAACACCACTAACACCACAGTTCTATCCACCAGCACAAGCACATCAATCCCAACGCTGGCCCCTTTGTCTCACTTGTCCACTGATCCCATTGAGCCAAAAAGAAGGGCTGTGCACCTGCTACCAAGAAACCTTGTCGTCAGGGCAGCAAGAAGTCAAATGGATTCTGATCACATGCATTCTAGAGTCTTTGTGCATTTCATCCACTCTCTGTCGGTTTCCATTGCTTTTCATCACACTCTGTCACACTCTGTTGGTTTCATTGCTCTCTGTTGCTCTCCATCACACTCTGTCACTCTCCATCACTCTGTTGCTCTCTGCTGTTTTCCACTGCTCCCCATCATGCTCTGTTGCTTTCCGTTGCTCTCTGTTGCTCTCTGTTGTTCTCTGCTGTTTTTGGGACTTGTGCGCATGTATTGGACTTGTACTACTAGTATGTATTAATAAGTGAATAGATGTGTGGCTGTGTCGAGGCATGAGCTCACAGAATGTAGTCTAGGCACGAGTAGCTAGTCCAAATAATTCAGCACCTGCTTGGACAGCAGTTTCAACCGTGCGAAAGGTCTCATCAGAGGGCTTAACTGCTGCCCTAACTGCACCCGTTATGTATGACCATCTACTCTTGCCTCTAAAGTGGAGTGTGCCAGGGGTAACTGACTTGTGTGAACCTAGACCACCAGTGAGAGTTGTGTAGGGGTGGGATTATGCCTGGGAAGCCTTCCAGACACATGACCAGGTTGCGACCAGGGAAAGGGACTCTCCCCCAATACTGGGATTTGGTCTATGATGGGTACACTGTGCGTAATTTGATCATGTGACGCAGTGCACATGACTGTGATCTACAGGTGCTGTAGACAGAGAGGCTGTCTCCTAAGATAGGCGACTCTGTCCTATTTGGATATTGCAGTGCCTAGATGATTTGGTGGCCATACAAGAACTGGTGTGCCTAGTAGTAGCTAGCAAGAAAGTGAGAATCTAGCAAGGCGAGGAATTTTGGGCAACAACATTGACATCCATATTAGGTCTAGCTAGCAATTGTAGGCCTAGCAAGGCTTTGCTAGGAGCAAAGGCCTATTATACTTAGCTAGTATGGCATGTTGCTTGCAAGACATAGCATAAAATAAAATATAAATAAATAAATATAAATAAAGTGTATTTCCGAGCTAGGACTACCAGATCTAATGGCCCTTTTACGGCCTCGTATGGTCTAGCTAGGCCTAGCTAGATCATGTGCAGATTCAAAACAAGGACATACAAACGAAATAAATCGAATCCCAGGCTTTTCCTACTTCTTAGCACTTTGGGGTTCACAGGTGAATGAGAATGGAAATAAAATGAATCGCGGGTATTTCCAGAATCGCGGGTATTTCCAGATCACAGTGCCACAAGTAAACAGTGCCCCTAGGATGAGACAAGGGCTGTAAGAAACGACATTCGCCTGAGCATGAATTTCTGGTGCATAGAAAACGACGTGCGCAGTCACCGATGAAAGGAAGATATGAGACCGACGACCTACTCAGCAATAACATAATCTTGCTCACATAACACAACACTCCCATACCAGCAAGGTCCCTGGAGGTGAAGCCGACCCTAATGATCAGTAGTCATATGTAACGTAGATATAATACGCGCGGAAGAAAGAACCGAAGGATGCATGTCCTATCCTACGAGTAAAACTGTGCTTAGTTGTAAATTGGGAGACGCAAAAGCCTGCGTCATGCGAGTGTTTAGTATGCGCCGTCGCACGAGTTCACGCGTGGTCCTACTCACTTGTCAGCGTTGGATAAAAAGTTTTAGACTGGCCGTACCTCGTCAATGAACACTACTCCAGGGATGACTTTTGCGACACCTTGGTCTACATAGCCCTTGACAACCTTGTTCACTTCTCAACGAAGTTTGTCGGTTACTTCTGTCCGACCACTTTTCATCAGGCTGCCCATTATGCTCGTGATATCTTGTCCATGGAACATTCGCGGCATCGAGATCACCAAGAGTGACGTCTTGCACGAGTTCTTTTCGCTTGAGCCCTTTTGGCGGACCTAGGTCTCGGGTTCGAGATCGTAAGACGACTGAGACGCATCTGACCGACCAATTCACTACGGATGCTCGATTACTGGGACGCGTGATAGATGCATTAAAGACCTCATCTCGACTCCTGTATTCGACATAAATGGCATCGCCAACGACAATTGTTTCCTTGAGGATGGCTTCGTATATCGTGGGGTCCAGCCGAAGCTGTTTTGTACCTTTGACGATTGAAGCCAACAATGCCGTTGGATACCGTCTTGCCATAGCCATTCAGTGGGGTTTCGGATCCAGTAGGTGTCAATTCTGTGACCTCACCTTCATACACTTCTTTTGTTTCTTTTATCCGGAGGCCTAAAACCAAGGGTAAATAGGATGACCATGCAGGACGTGTTTGGCGTTCGCGAGTAGGCAATGGCACACGGACACGAGCTCGAACACGAATAAGCGGACGCACCGATAGCTCTCCGAAATGCCTCTACAAGGACCTCTATCTTGTTCCTCTGTACTATACACCTCCGACCCCACCATCGGGCAAAACGGTACCTTGACGCCCAGCTCATGCGAGACCGCCAACGCAAGCGCCGTTTTACCTGCCTCTGGTCCACCTACGAGCAAGAACGCGCGCCCCGAAAAGTTGCGTGACTTGATCAGATCCACGACGACACCGCATGTCTGCATGCGTACGAGAGCGTATGCGTCAGGGAAAGGCTGCGATGGACGCGCCCGTCCGAAAAGAAAATACGTACTCACGTGCGTTGCTTTGGCCGATGAATCGAGCGCTCTCGGGCACAGCGATACCTTCTGCGTTGAGACCGAGACCTTTGATGCGGGAATGGGGTGCGATGCGAGATGAACGCGCGGTGGAGGCTGCTGAGGGCGGAGAGAGGGCGTGGGTGTCGATGTGGACGGGGTCGTCGTTGCATTCACTTTTAAAGGCCAAAGAACGCAGCCTGGAATGCCATTTGGACGAATGCATCAGGGCTGAATCGGTGGCAAGTGATAAGTTCTTTCCATACCCGTTGGGCTCCAAAGCTTGGCAATCATTCTGGCAGATCAAGTCGCGCAACCTCATCTCTGCAAATCATATGCCGACACGGATCTGGGGTGTAAACATCTAGTATCGTAGCGCTCCATGGAAGGACGATGACGGTGTCTCCCTGTATTTGTGTGGGGAGGCTTGTAATGCTATGCAGGAGAGCGGAGCGTGAAAGAGCGTTGGCGCTGAAGGGTTGATGGAGCGCGCCAAGAGCATCAGGCCCTCTGCGAATAACATCGGCTGCAAAACTGACAAACTGATAAATAAGCCCCAGAGAAAAAGAAGTTCACATTTCGAATGCCGCGTACCTGAGAACGGTATGGCCATCGACACCATCTGTGCTCAGAGTTGATTCCAGCCGCCCCCATCTGCGCAAACGATGAGTTGAAGCTGTTTTCACACAACCGTCAGTCAGTCAAACCCAAGTAGCAGATGAGCGCGAACCTTGTCATATCACCTGTTAGTACATGTCCCTACAAGACCGCTCTCGCGAAAATCGTACGTTCCACACAGGAAATTGGAGCAGAGTGCTGCCAAGTCTTTCTCATTCGAGTTCCCCAAGCTGTTGCACTGGTTCTCGACAGACGACGACGAATGCATCGTCGATAAGTCTCAAACAAGTGTCGCGGGTTTGTTCGGTCCTCCGAAAGGGCTTGGCGCATCTGAGACCACGTCTTGCGGTTCTCGGTGGCGGTGCGGGCAACCTGGGATAAGGGACGAAAGTGAAGGACGGAGAGTAGAAACGATTGTAGGATTGATGAGTGCGACAGCGCCATCGTGACATTTAGACACAGAGGCAGAAAGCGGGTGGGGCATCTTAGAGATAATGCACATGGTGCCTGTTTCGGTCACGTGTTTGTCAGGCAATTGACCTTTGTTTAGTCCATATTGATACACTCGTTCCTTCTCATACGCACTCTCACTTCGATCCTCTCACCGTCTCCTCAGTCATGCCACCTGCCACCATTGATCCAGACTTCATGGCATCCCAGACGATTCGATACATGGAAACATATCAGCAACATGTGGTCCATGTTAGAGGTCACCGCGAAACGCTTCAACGCATGCTAGCTGAAGGGAAGGTGCTTCCGGCGGATACGCAATGGCCCAAACTTAACCAAGCGGGAAAAGACACCCTACGTGCAAGGATGGAGTTGATTATTGGTGGCCCGGCTGAGACTATTGAGCAGTAAGAGTTGATGGCTGTGTGGCATCCTGACTGACAACCAAATAGACATTTTAACGTTTGCTTCGCTGCACATACCCTGTTGCTTTTGCAGCATCAAATCCTCAACGAATTGCCTTTGCATGAGTCCCGTGTGATTGATAGCAAAACCAACAAACTCCGGTTAGTTCTTTTTGTCCGTTTTGATACATCCCTGAACAGTCAACCTCTACCGTAGAGTTGCTTGGAGGCGTCGGATTGCACAAGGGCGCAAGCCTACATTTCGCCCTCTTCAGCCAAGCCCCCCGTTGCCCATCTACGAGAGACAAAAGCCAGTCAATTGTTCACAATTCCATCCTATCACTGAAGACGATCTGGACTCGCTGTTGAACCCCAGAAGGCTAACTGACGTCATCGGAAAGCAGTTTAGAATCATAGATGCTGAAGAGGGTACACGGCGTTTTTTCCAAATTATCGCTTTCTGTGTTCATTTCGATAAACGGGAGTACTCCATCCAGTTCGAAGGGACAGTGTAAGCAACGCTCCATTGAATTCTGGTTCGAGTCTAATCAATTTTTGTTTTCAATAGCGATCCCATTCCCTTGGATTGGTTGTCACTGCGGCTGATGTTACAAGACTGCGAACTCGTAAACTAGCTTCTATGCATGTTCTCATTTTTTGTACTAGTAGACGACTTTCAATTGCACGAAAGAGACTTCATCGGTGCGTCTGTGCAAAGCCTTGATCCAGCGCTGAATGTTTCCGCTCTCCCCTCCTACATAGCATTACAAGCCTCCCCACACAAATACAGGGAGACACCGTCATCGTCCTTCCATGGAGCGCTACGATACTAGATGTTTACACCCCAGATCCGTGTCGGCATATGATTTGCAGAGATGAGGTTGCGCGACTTGATCTGCCAGAATGATTGCCAAGCTTTGGAGTTCAACGGGTATGGAAAGAACTTATCACTTGCCACCGATTCAGCCCTGATGCATTCGTCCAAATGGCATTCCAGGCTGCGTTCTTTGGCCTTTGTGGCAAGTCGAGTCTGGAATGTTGACAAAGCTGATCGGGGATCTTTTCGTGTCTGGGAAGAAAACCGAATGTACATAAGAGTTTACAAAGGTCAGCGCCTTTGTTTCTTACGTTCAGTCGGGTCTGAAAATTTTCTCCGACGTTTTTCCTCAAGGCTTCAGATAAGGAGAAGATCCTGCCCTTGTGCAGGGCATGCGAGCGGCAAGTTGCCTTGACGAAAGAGTACAGTCAGGGCCTTGGTCAAGACAGGTCAGTCTTGCAAGGTCGACGCTGGACCAACAATGCTCACACCCGAACTTTACGCGTTATTCCCGTTCAACTGGCCTTGATAAAAGCAATACACCTCGAACCCCTCTCGACGGTCCTGCGATCCTGTGCCGAGCGCCGTGACGACTGCTCAGGCAGTGTTCCCATCCATCTTCGCGGACCCTGGTTGGCACTTGTCACTTCCATTCTGTCGACATCGAACTATGGAAATGCGGCGCTCCGGGTGTACCGATTTGGTCGTGTTGCTGCGGATGGATATGGGATCGGCTACATTATCAAGCATGTGAGTGTCATCCCAAGCTTGCGCATTATCTCGAACCGATGCCGGATTGCGCGTGGCGTCATCCAGGACTCTACAGACAAAGCGGTACTTGGACACGTTCCAGAGCTACCTGTTGGACGTCCAGCGTATCCTCCCTCTTCTGGACCAACTTGGCACCATCTGCAAACGAGGGTAAGGGTGTGGTGGCATGCTCAAGGATGGCCCGTTGAAGACAGCTATCGAAGACAACTGGGGCTCGGTCGACGCTTTCAAGAATGCGACAACGGCGGGAATTCAGGGTTCTGGCTGGGGTTGGTTGTTACCTTCTTACCAGTCCGCTGATGCTGAGTGCGGAACAATCCTCGTGGGGATCTGTACAGGGATACGACTCCAAGAACAAGACGCTCAAGATTGTGATGGCCAACCAGGATCCTCTTTTCACTCACATCCCAATCATTGACGTCGATATCAACATGCGTTTTACCTTCATTACCTCAACGTCTTGCAAGGGCGAGGTGCGTTTTTCTTTTTGTTTTCGGCGAGATATGGCCTCCATGATGGAATGTCCTGCACCATATAGTCCCTCAACGCCATCTAGAACGTCGTCAATTCGAGGAGGAAGAGAAGAGGTACAAGGACGCTGTTGCAGGCAGCAAGTTGTAAAGGACATGCTTCCCACCAGAAGAGCAAGACAATGACAATGTGAATGACGTTGTATAAATTCGAGTGTACGACCAATGGTGACTCGTCCTAGCTTTCTAGTCTTCTGTTTGACTGGAAATTGCACAGTGGACTTCAGAAAACTGTCCCCATCATCACGTTTGTTGTACATCTTCTAGTTATCACCGGACATTGATCACCTGATCTCACAGTCCATCGATCATCGCTGGAATGTCTAATTTCTCCTACATCACCTGGTTTCACGAGGCTTTGGACAAGTTTTCCCGTATCCATTTAATTCCTGTTCAATGATGACAACGACACGAGATCCGACAGTGACAGAAGAGTAAGATCCCCAGCGTCGATAAGGACTCTCCGAGCTCTGTAGCCAGCGTCACCCAAGCCACCGTGAGTCGTGACAGAACGTGCCTTGACACTCCTGCAAGCCATGCACACCTACTGACACGCATCCATTTAGTGCCTGTCCATCTTCGTCACCACGCTCTTGTGAGGATATGAAGCATAGGTACGTCTCTCCGCGTATGTTAGGATCGCTCAGCACCTCCCCGTCGGTCGTTTTGCGAGCGCGAACGTGTTCGCCCGTCAAAAGTGAAAGCGACGACGACCCCATCCATATCGACACCCGTCGCGCACAACGCCCTCTCTCAGCCCTCAGCAGCCTCCACCGCGCGTTCATCTCGCATCGCACCCCATTCCCGCATCAAAGGTCTCGGTCTCAACGCAGAAGGCATCACTGTGCCCGAGAGCGCTGGATTCAATGGCCAAACCAACGCACGCGAGGTACGTATTACTGGACACAGTCCCTGAAGCAACGGAATGCGTTTCCTCACCCTTCGTGGGCGTTACATATAGGTTGGAAAGATGTCGCTGCGAGGGTGAGGAGCAGTGTCGAGAACGTATCCGACGAGTAAGTTAATTAACGTATACGCCATCCATATAGGTTAGGCTTCCTTAGAACATGCGAGCGTACGCGTTCCGTGTCTTGTTTTCTGACGTACAGTACACATAATTATCATCTCCGCGAGTTCCCACCAACGTTTTCTATTCACAGTGTGTCACTGAAAGCTTATGTAATCCTCGCCATCCGAGCTATTCACGCTCTTCGTGGAAGTACGACGACGGGTAGAAATGGATGATAAGCAGACCGAGTGCGAGGCAAGTGATTTAGCCCCCGATTCCAGAGCCTTCTGATTAATTGTTCTCTATAGGTTCTTGTCACCCCTCCTCCCACCAACGCCAGAGACAACGGACACACGTCCTTGCACAAGGCGGTGCTCTCTCGATCCCTCGAGAGAGCCAAACCGACGATAACATCCGTTTTCTCGCACCGAGTTCCCATCCATCTTGTGTTCCAAACCGTCCCTCAACACACGGCGACATCGATCGATCCATTCCTCCTTCAGAAATACATTATGACGGCCTAAGTCGCGCAACCGCAATCCCGATCGAGAGCCCAACACCACGCAGTACCACCTTCCCCACGCCCCATCTTTCCATGCCCACGAATCGGACCTCAGCTCCCGTAGGAATCGTCTCTACCCCCCATTGTAGGTGGACATGTCCAATTCGTTCGCCACGTGTCGTGCAGCACGTCGGACATGAATTCTCAGTTAACAACGCGTTGCTGGTATCCGTCGCTGTTCTGTCTGGACCGCGTTTTGCCTACCCACTGGCTTGCGCGCCGATCATGCGACCGAAGTGCTGATGGACGGTCTGTGTGCGCGTGTCTTTGTCGGCAGTGCCAGCGCTGTGAAAGTGGCGACTGAGAACACAAGACGCAGTGAGCACAAGGACGAAATCAAGATCCGTCTAACTGGAATGCTTCCCGATCTTGCGAGGTGGTGTCAGCTGGCCCTCAACGCGACGCCGAACGTGTTGGTTGATGTAAGTCGGATATTGAACTCGTCTTGCGCTTGCTATGCTGGTTCTTTTTTTACACGTCAAATGTAGAATATCATGGCTGCGGGGGAAGTGAATACGTTGGAGGCCATTATCATATCGGACTACGAGGACCGTTAAACAAACGGGGTCGTGAACAGGCTATTGCATTGGCTGGCGAGACGATACCCTTCCATAACGACAAGCGCAAAGTCAAGGAGGTGGACGGAACGATTTCACCAAACAAACAAGCAATCGCTCCGCTGTTCAATTTGGTAGATGACTCGGAGACGACCTTGGCGAAACGAGGCTAATGATCACCGAGTATTTCGGGACGACGATGGCAAAGGTACAGTGCCTCTATTGGTTTTGGTGGTGAGTACGTAGTCATGCTGACTGCTCATCAGCTCAAGTTAGATGATTTGGTTGAGCAAATCAACGAGCACCACGTCGGGGCATGCTTCAACGTTCAAACCCGCCGGTCAGCCTCACATCATTGAACGCATACATGGACAAGTACGCATTATCGACACAGAAGCTTGCGTACGACAATGAGAAGATCAAAGGCATTGTCTGCTACGAACTGAGGCGTCCGCTTGTTCAACCGGGAGACCTTCAGAGAGGTGGTAGAAAAGTGGAAGGAGGGGACATGACCACGACTAGACGGGGACTGAGGCTGTTGTGGGTTGCATCTAATGATGTTTTGTGCGTTCCTCTCTGCTCTTGCTATCGCTGTCCAAGTTTTGTTACGCTTGCTGTACCGCTGATTAATGTGTGTCTAATCATCTCCTCTCACGTGTGGTCAGAGCCGGGCATCACACTTTGGACGGCAGTACAGCAAGTTTATAAGTGCTGCGGTATGGCCCCACGATTATATGCAATGTCATCCGAACCGAGAGCCACGACAAGTGAAAATGTTCAAGTCCGGGAACATCGATCGCTTCAGTGGTCCACGTCGAAGGTAGTCCGGTGAGTCGACCGTCCTACGAGACAAGTCATTATATTTAAAGTACAGCTTATCGCACACGGAATGTCTGGCGTGTCAACTGCAGGATCTTACCGTCGTCCTTCTGATTGGTGTGAGTCACCACAAAGCCAGATGCTAGAGTAATAGTTTCAACAGTGCCATGATAATGATAATGATAATGATAATTACCTCGAGTGGCCTACTACCTCTGCTACCATAGCTGACACCTTGGGCACGTCAGTCAGACTCGCGGCTTACCAAACCTCCTAATGTCGTGTTTGTGGTCCTCTCCCTTCCGCAGTGTTTGCATTCCATGACTACCGACAACCATAACGCTGCCCTCCATGATCTATGATCTTCAATATATCGATCTGGGGTCACGCTCGCAATTTAAATAAATAAACAAAAACAAAAAACTATCCGGTAACTCAGTTTGCTTAGTCGTGCGGCAACTTGCAAGACTGAGGAAGAGTATCTGCGCATCCTAACACCACAGAGTTTTTGTTGACCCCCTGAGTATGTACCGCGCCTCATATGCGACGTCGCTTGCTCAGGCCATCGTCATCCAGCCGAGAAGATGAGGATGCGGACGAGAGAGTGCAATTAGCGCGGCAGTTTCTCCCGAACTCCTGTACTGCATTGCCTTGTTTGCGATCCCCATCCTGAATGACGCCAGCCTGGAGTGCATGTACAAGAAGTCCATAGAATATGTGGATTCTTTCCTGTAGACTCTGCAAGATCGTGGTTAGGTTCACCAGCTATATCGGCAAATAATTCTCAAATTTACTCGGCGTGCAGTCTCCACCGAGACCTGTTTCCCCTCGGATGGATTCTGGAAGGAAGGGGGTAGGATGACTGCCAGGGTCCACGAACATACTCACTACTACTTGCGCAGCACCACTCTCTTGTTGCACAGCTGCAACGGTCGTTGGAACACGTCGTGGCGGGATCCTGATGACTAGCCGTGTCTTGCTGGACGTGCGACTGTCTGTGCCTGCATTACTGGAGGCGGGGTTGGTAATGGCCTTTTCGCTCCCGTCAGTCCATGATCCAGATGCGGTGGTAGTGACCATATGGTTCCTGTATTCGTCGACGAACGAACAGTGCTTTGCTTTAGATGCACATCGCACGCACTGCACTGCTGTTGGTTCGCGAAACAGAGTGCAAGACACCCCATGTCGAATACACCGGTTGCATCGCTGTGTCCATTGAGTGTCGTGATTAAGCACGGTTAATCAGCCCTTGCCTTGTCATTCAATGACGACTTGAATTCAGCCTCCATAGCTAGCTAGTTGGTTAGTTAGTGCTCGTTGCTGTCATACAGTCCAGGCAAACATTACCAGTCTACTAGTAGTCTCGAGCCGTTATGAGGAAAATCGGGTGAACTCGGGAAGCAGATCTTATGGAGCGCGGAAAATCCCGACACTAGCGACCCAAAACGTCTCGAGACTAATTACCAGTCTCGAACTAGACGGAACTTCTGCACCTGAGCTTAAAAAGGCGGATCGGAGACTAACAGACATTACATAAACACAATCAGTTTTCGCGACTCCCACGGTTGTGGAGTTATAAAATCTACTGTTTCCTTTTTGTAGGTGTATTGAGGATTAGTGGCTGCACTTGCCAGCAGTGCTGGTCCCATGAAACACTCTTGCTCCCAAATATTCGTTCCTCTACACACCCGTTAAATTTCCGAATGCAATTGTCTATCCTGCAGTGCGTTCATTGACTGCACAACACGCACATCTTACTTCATAATGTCCGTCGCTTGCCCCTTTACGCCTGGAAGGTCCTCAGAGGTGACGCGTTAAATGTGTAGAAGATATTTCAAGGTCCCTCTGCCGCTGCCTTGCAAGTGTCTATGTGGGGACAACATGAGGAGCTTCGTGCTCGTCAATCCGGAAAAGCCTACGGCTCACATGCTCTCTCTACTCTAGACATGGAATATGATTCATGTCATGGCTTGCGTCCACAAGACCTTTGTCACGCATCCTCCGCATGAATAGGAGTTACAAAGGTCGGTCACTAAAACCGAGGCATGTTTAGCAAGCCCTGCGGTGGTCTTTCCCAGTGCTATGAAAGGGTTGTATATTTGTGGCCCTGACCCACTCGACTCTGCCAGTCTGCCTCCACCTGAAACAGCCCCAGGTTTATACATCCCCTTCAGCGCTGCCCGCTGTTTCATCTGATGTTTCGGTGCATTCTCTGGCTGCTTGCTATTTACGCCGCAAGACAACGTGACCGCAGGTGCTCTCTATCCCAGACAACATTCCTTCTGAGACGATATGATGTGAGCCCAGGTCGTCATGGAGAATTACGACCCTACTTTTGTTCACACAGTCACCTCGCTGATTGTAGACCAACAGGACCTCGCTAATACCTATGCTCGGGACGGAGACGGTCTGTCATCGTGAAGGGCCACGAATTCGAAAAACGAAAAACGATACGCGGTCCACACGGACGACGACGCACAGGAATCTGCTTTGTCATAGTATTTGGTTGTGTTTACTCGCGGTTCAAGTTTTTAAGCGGCTGCATGCAGACACCGTTTCGACATGTGCATCAGGAGTTCAGCGCAGCAGCGCGCCTACATAGCACTACATAGTGCCTCGTTTGACCCGATCGGCTCGGCCCGACCATTCCGCCACCGCACCAGCCGCTTAATTCTACCAATCTGTTACTTTCCATCTCTTGCCCCAGCACTCCAGCGAGGCATCCGCATCGCACAACCCTCGTTTGAGGGGGAGTCTGCATGGCTGAGTGAGGGGTTAACCCAGCACGCAGCGGCGCGCCTAGTGCTTCTTTGAGGCGGGTTGCCCCTCAATTATTCAGGCTCGAACCGACTGCCTTCTTTCCAACTCTTGCCTCAGCACTCTAGCGAGGCATCCGCATCGCACAACCCTCGTTTGAGGGGGAGTCTGCATGGCTGAGTGAGGGGGTCAACCCAGCACGCAGCGGCGCGCCTAGTGCTTCTTTGAGGCGGGTTGCCCCTCAATAATTCAGGCTCGAACCAATTGTCTTCTTTCCAACTCTTGCCCCAGCACTCTAGCGAGGCATCCGCATCGCACAACCCTCGTTTGAGGGGGAGTCTGCATGGCTGAGTGAGGGGGTTAACCCAGCGCGCAGCGGCGCGCCTAGTGCTTCTTTGAGGCGGGTTGCCTCAATTATTCAGGCTCGAACCGACTGTCTTTTTTCCAACTCTTGCTCCAGCACTCCAGCGAGGCATCCGCATCGCACAACCCTCGTTTGAGGGGGAGTCTGCATGCGGGCTGAGTGAGGGGTCAACCCAGCACGCAGCGGCGCGCCTAGTGTCTCTTTGAGGCAGGTTGCCCCTCAACTACCTCAGTCCGACCATTGTGCCAATCTGTGCCAAGCTTTCCCCAGCATTCTAGCGAAGCATCCACATCGCACAATCCTTGTTTGAGGGGAAGGGCCTTGATCAGTGAGGTAGCGTCGGTTCGACCATTCCGCCTCTGCCCCACGCGGTCAATCTGTCATCGGCATCGTAAAACCCTTGTATGAAGGGGAGGATGCAGTGGAACTGAGTGAGTGTCAACCTAGCACGCGGCATGCCTAGGGCCTCCGGCGATGCTACTGGCATCCCAAAATTCTCGTTTGAGAAGGTGGCTGCATATGTGGTATTTGGCACCATGTAGTATGCCCAAATAAATAAATAAACGATGATCTCATTGGACTAGTCAGAGCACGTAGTCAGGTGTCAGTCCTCGGCCCGATCCCACCATCATGACTGCCAAATCATTGTGCCTCCATCTGGACCGCGCGCATTTTTTGGTAGCGGAATATGTACGATTACACAACACAATTCGGGGCGTTGAAGAAAACGGACAAAACAGGAAAGAACGATGAATCAATATAGTACTAATATGATGGCTGGGCGTCCGAGATGCCCAGCTCCGACAGCTGAGCGAATGTCAATGGCCATGGATACTCGGCCCTCTTGGTCAACCCACTCCCAACTGCTTTGATCCACTCTGGACATTTGATGTCCCTCATTTCGTGGCCACAACTAGTGCATACATACCTTGCTTTAGTTTTTGTCCATTCGTTACCTGAATGGACTTTCCCCTGCGAATTGAATTTTAGGTATTGCATGCCCTGTTGACACTTGTAACACCGCCAGAAGTCGATGCCAAATGGCCGGCGCATTGCATTGGCAAGCGCGAGAACCTTGGCGTGAACCTGCTTGCGCGTCCGCACACCACCAACGAGGTGGTACTCAGCCCAAATCAGTGCGACAGATGTACTGTCGAGGGCAGTGTGATCCTCGCCGAAAGATCGGAGGAGAGCTGTCCAAGGATCCAGGCAGTATATGTATACGTTTTCGACGAATCGAAGCAACGCAGAGTTGACGAGGAACCCGACGGTACCCGACCCTCCAAACGCCAGAACAAAGTCGAATAGAGATCTGTCGATAAAACCGCAATATGATCAGCACTCCTCGCAGAGGATTCAGATATCTCGCTTACTCGTCAACGAGGGCGCGGAGCCGCGCAAAGCTGTCGTGGAAGCGGACAGCGGGTCCGCAGGACATAAGGGTGATACCACGAACAATGGTATACCCTTGCCTGATCAGGGCTTCGGTCTGTGCGAGCGCCTTTATGAACTCTTCACCCAGGTAGCTGTATATTATCTGTAATGAATCAAAATCGCACACAACAAAGTTGTGCCACAAATATAACGACATGCCTGGTGGATAGTGGCACATCGACGATTATTTTGCGGCCCTCCAATGACCAGATTCCCAGTTGTTGAGTCCGCGTGAGTGTCGATGTATAACAGAATGTCAGAGAAAAACTTTGCTTTCTCTGTCCAACGAATATCCTCAAGGACAGCAGAAGGTCGATTGTTGCCCAATTTGAGGGGACGCTTGACGATGTGGAGCTGGACGAAAGTCAGATGTGGAAACCTAAATCCTGAGAGAAGACGAACGACTCACATTTTCCGTTTCCAGGGAATAGTGCTCCAGGAGACAGCGGATGAGCATATCCTCACTGTATGTCGACTCATTTCCAAGGCTCAGGAACGCTGCCCAAAGAGGGTTCGACGTGTGGTGCAAGAGTGTGTGATGTAGGATGTAACTCTCTACCTTGTACTATGGACATATGGGTGATCAGCGGCATGCTGTATGACGAAGTCACGCACTGGCATGGAGTTGCGTTGAGCGCGCATGCACCTTGGACAGACGAAGTCCTTCTCTTTCATGCTTTCATCCAGCAGCTTGAGGCAGCCTGCGCCGTGAGCTTGAATGCATATGGCCATATTGCAATCTTGCACCGTGCAGGTCCAAATTTTGCCAGTGTCGTGGCAGGTATCACACCGCTGTAAAGATGTAAATAACCGGATGAAGATGCGATGGATACGGGGAGCATGGATTATGCTTACCCTCACCGCCTCAAGCGAACCGGGATCCGGTCTCTCAGTGAGCAATTGATGTTTTTGCAGTGTGCTGCCAAATTCTCTGAGCAGCGCAACGCCTGGAAACACAGGACCATGAGCGGCATGATGAACACAGAATGGGAGACGTACGCAGCGCCGTTGCCCGGCTAGATGTCTGTATTTCACAATCCTCCTGCGGATCTACATCCATCTCGATATCGTCAAGCTTGGGTCTAAGGTCGATAGTGGTCGCCTGCACCGCTTTGGAACGTGGTTGGAAAGTCCTCTTACGAGCAGTGTTTCGCGTTGATTTAGTGGACGGAGCGACGTGATTAAGGAGGTCCATTGTGAATGTATAGGAGGGTTTCGTGCTATGGTTCAATTGAAAGATTTGCGATGGATGGCACCAATTTCAACATCCACTTTAGGAGAAACAGACAGCCGCCACGTAAGCACGGCTACGGTACCCTCGCTATACTCGGGATCTGCCGAATTTACAGGAAGCGTTTGTTTTCCCGCGTGCCCGTCGCTTCCTAAAAAGCTAATCTTCTGTGTACCCATGTACCCAAATTCGGCTCGAGCAAGCCCTGCAGACTACGTCCACCAGACGTTAGCACATTACATGATGCCGCGCGACTACGATAATTCCTGAACCCGTAAGGCGACCAGATTAATGTAACCACGAAGAGATGGCGACGCGCAATTCGGAACCCTTTGAGGACTTTCCAATCGTTTTCCCGATTGTGCGAATCGTCTGTCGAGGTCGCAGTTTCCTAACCTCTCGTTTGAATTACGAATCAAACTATTGTTCACAAGTAACGGATCAGTAACATTGAGCATGAATTGGAACTTGAAGCATATCTGATTGGAAACGCACGCGGTTGTGGCCATTGAGTGGCAAGCTCAGTCACTTTACTTTGTTGTCATTGCTTGTACCACACCGTCTGCTTAATGCCGTCTCATCGCGAGTCTTCGCCCGCATTCCGTCTGCTGGCACGGTCGATGTTGTCAGGTGTTGAATGCATCTCTCATCCGTGTGGGGTTGCTCAGGACTACCGATTATGTAAGGACAGAAGTGGGACACGTCCTCAAGAATAAAACCAATGTTGTGTGAGCCAGAACCGGCACAAGCTGCGGTGCTCGTTGTTCACATGCTATACATCGTCGTGCATACGTTCTCGCATTTTTGCTAGTTTCGTCAACCCACCTGCGCGCCATCGTCGCCGACAAGTACCCAGATGGCTGGGAGGCCGAATGGCATGATGCCACCGGTCTTGATAAGCATGCTGTGAAGCATCTGCGTAACCTTCCGACTTGACTCGCTCTCTTGATGACCAGGAGTATACAGGCAGGCAACGAAAATAGGATTGTGATCACGTGAGCTTTGCTGAGCGCCACGTAACGACGCAGTGCAAGTTGCAAGTTCAACGTTCAAGTACAACCATATGTCCCGAAACATGTGCAGTGTCACTACACAGCCCGTCTCATTCATACATCCTACCCCGATCACACAAGATACCATCAATACCGTCGGATCAAAAGGTAGCTATGTGACATCGACGAATACCGATACCAAAATGGTAATTCTACCTGCGGGCGAGGTGATCGCTGTACCCTCTGTGTACAAGACAGCCCTTTGTGTCTTGAGCTACAGGTTCGAGCTGCAGAAATACACCATCCCACAGGTGGCTGCGTCGAAGCGCGCCTGCAAGACACTCCTCGATGGTCTCCTCTACCTCGAGCGGGTGAGGGACAGGTTTGTGAATGAAGCTCGCGCGGTTCCCACAAATGCTGCATTACAGCATTGGAGATGTCCAGCATTCGATTACTACCTTTGGCTGGACTACATGTATGGGCAACATCACGACGAAGCTCGGACGCTATTACAATCACAGCATGGTGTCACCTTCGAGGCTGTCAAATTGAAGAAACCGGGTACCGACATATTGAAAACAAGTGGGTTATGTGCATGTATTTAAAGTAGTCTCACTCTGATATTGTGACATTTATGACAGTAGACTGGGAGACCTACAAGCAGCGCCACTGTCAGCAAATCGACTTTTGTGGATTTGACTATCCCCTTGAGAAGATGATCCGGAAGCAGCCACCTCCTGCTGCAGGGACATGGGCTAAGTCCATACTTTCAAAGGTGAGTTCGACGGCTACACAGTCAAGGCAAGGGAGAACAGACGCGCTCATGAAAGACCATAGGAATTGCACGAGGAACCGAGTCAAGATCTGGATAACGAGGGAAGGTCCGTTGATAAGGGAAAGAGGAAGATCCACGTAGTAGTGGAAAATGAGGATGTCCGAGAGCAACACCCAGGACAGTCATGCACGAGAACAGAAGTGAGTTGTTTGCTAGATATTGGTGAGTGAACGGCACTATATTGACACGGATACAGAATACCTTCGTAATTGCAATGGAGAACCTGCAGAATCTCCTGTGCACGGTTTCTCCACACATCAATTCTGACATGCTGGGCGGCGAGACAAGAAATGAACTCCTGGGTCTACAGCTATTCAAGGAAGCATTGGAAAACCACACTCGAAATCCCCATTTGCTTGCGGAGTTCTTTCGACTTGCTGGCACTGCGTCTCTTGCTCTCAAAGATATCCAGCAAGCACAGCAATTGTCTCCCGATGTAGTTGTGGTGAGTTCACTTCTCTCCACATTTCCCCATACCCATATGCCAGGCGTCTGATTGGAAAGCTGAAGCCAGATGACAACACGAAGCAACCACGACAACCTAGCTCCTCAAAAACTGTGCAAGCACCTTTCACCATCACCGCGCGCCCAGTGGATGATCTGGAACCCACCGGTATGCCGCCCACTGCTGCCCCCGTTATTTCGCGTGCGCCACAATATGAAAACGAGGATCTATTCAAGGTGTGGAAGCAGTATAGGAGGCCATGATGCGCTTATGTACATAAATTTACAAATATGCATGATCATCTCATTCCTAAGGTACGATTCATGATGGTGCAGGCGAAATTAGCTATGGATCGAATTCGGGCCTGTTCAGCACACACCTCATCAACAAGTACAGTTGTTGATAAACGGATGCCTAATATTAATTGTCGATCAAGGACGAGCTCCCTGAGATACCCCTGAGTCAGTATGGACCACAGTCACTAGATTATTTCTTCTAGAACGAACAGTTGATATGACCGTGTTATGAAAGAGAAGGAACCAGTCACCTTCGACGTGAAACAACGCGAGCGAAAAGGGATGCGAGCGGGCGAGAAGAACGGGATGAGAAGGACGGCGCGCAGTGGTATCCCTTCATATATGTGAGGCCCAGTGGAAACGGTGATATGGGTTTCGATGCGCGTCGATGTTCATCTATGTAGGGTATATGATATGGGGATCTAGGGTACTCATGCTGTTGCCGGCTGTACGACTCGCATGATGTCGGATTGCACGAAGCGAATGTCATTCTTTGCTTCATCTCTTCCATTTCGGTTTCACCCAGGTCCAGATCCATCCTAGAAGAAATTCGGTGTATGTATTGCCAAGGCATTCAAAGACCGTTAGACACATTCAACATCTGTCACTGTGGCTAGTGAATACGACGAATATCAGCATATTCAGCACTGATCAGTGAAAATTCAGAGTATTTCGCACTGAACCCTCCATCGATTGTATTCAGTCAGTCACTGAACACTGAAAAGATCAGCGATTTTACCTTGGCACCAATCATTCCAAAAAGCACTGATTTCCAGTACTGCTAGCACGTTTTCGAATGACAAATGGTTATTGATAAATACACTATGACATGACGAGACTGATTGTAACAGTTCTATAGTATTAGCAACTAATCAGACTCATACTCATTGGATCTCGCTACGGTTGGGTGCAGGAGAGAGCGACAGAGGCTGGGGTAGGAGCGGAGAGACAGAGGATGGGTAAGAGTGCGAGGCACTCTCCTGCCACAACCGACTGCACGAGCACGTGGAGTGAGCTGCGGGGCAGATGGTATTCATGTTTGTAGGCGAACAGGAGATGATATACGGATAACGAATCACCCACCGTGGAAGCCTTTTATTCCTAGATTTTCGCTTTGACCTTTTTACTGCCCTCTCCGTGCCATCCATTTCAAGCGTGACTTCTGATTCATCCCCTCTATCTTCGTGCTCATCGTAGTCACTGGCTCCATCATCGAAAAAGCGTTGCTGCTTGTACCAAGGAAAGGAGACAAGCCTCTTCACTACAACTCCGTCGAGGATCATCTCCTGCCCTTCGAGGATGACGGGGTGGAGATGTGAGTTCTTTTTATGGAGATCATCGGTGTTGTTAAGACTCCAGCCTCCTTTCGTTAATGCAACGAAGCGATAACTCATAGCTTGCCCTGTAAAAAGAAATAATTGGTTTAAATTACAAGACTGATTGACAATGATTGCTGTTTGGTGCGCCATGCCATCGCCTACGCGCCACCATCTGCTACTATCAGCAGCAGCATGCTATCGTTATGTTGCGTTGTACCTTGACTCGAAGCAAATCTGAGTTCTCAATAAATTTGTTTATCTGTTCTTATGCGAGGATCGTGAGATATTGTGACACTTCTCGTTAGTTCGCAAAATTATTTCCTTCCTCTGGTGGTGTACGAATCCGCATTCAGTGCGTGGTAACGGACGTCCGTATCGGGTCATACCATCGAGGTCTATGTCTGCCACATTGCACGTTGACACGAACTCGTTGCATGCAATGGCCGGAATTGTCGAGGTGACCATCAAGTACTACAGCGCCAAACACGACCAAGTTGCTACGCTCACAGCTGCATCCTCGGAGCTCGCCTTCATCAAAAGGGACCTCATCAATCTGCGGGTTCACTCCCCACCACAAGAGAACATCCGGTGCATCGACGGGTCATTCATCCTACAGTGGCCGAGTGCGGGGACAGTTTTAAAGATGGGAGGAATAGCCGTGAGTGGATGTGACTCGTGTTGTCGTCGTACTGATGCTGATTGTGTGCTGTGACGTGTTGATGTAGGATTCGCTGCATACGCAGTGGTGCAAGCTATGTAGCGACGACCCGGGGATGCTGAGGCTTAGAGAACGTCTCTCCATGTAAGACTCCTCCGTTCCACCGATCGCGCTGTAGATCTCACCTTATCCATCTGGCTTGTTCATCTCTGCGTCCTAGAGAGTCTATCACGATGAAGCAAGAGCGAGTTCTTTCTTTTTCTGGGTGATTCGTGCTTTGCTGATCCGAGGACATGTGTTTCCAGTGGCATTTTGATTTGTGCCACCGCAGGCAACAAGCAGACGTTGCAAGATGCTCCGTTAGGAACATTTGTTGAAACAATAGGTGACCACTCGCGAGAGACAGAGCAACAGGCTGTCCTCGTGTTAGAATTTGGCGAAATGACTCTCCAGCCCATCCCTACCCCCCTATCCGCTTCCCTCTGTTTAGGCTCCGGCCTGAGTCTGGGATCGGCTCCGTGTACCCCCTGACCTATAGGTATTCTCATCCTATCGAACGTAACCGCTGGTTGGTGTCAAGAAGCAGATTATATGCACACATCCATGGTGTATCATGGCTAGGGGTGGGAAGCGGACAAGAGTTTCGTTGGGAGAGAGATGACACGCATCGAATGTTTGGCTTCCTTTCATTCATCATCTTCCTTTGCTTTCAGCTATCGTTTGCCTCTGATCGTTTTGGTTCACTTTTCTTGCTTTCTGGCGCAATATATTTCAAGTTCGACAGCTTCCATCGGATGTTGCAAATGTTGTGCTTGGCCACGCATGAGCCACAGGGAACGAAAAAACCAACTATTTTCTTTATCCACTCCGTGCCTTTTGGCCGCGATGCCACCTACAGTTACACCCCGCCACGTCCTACTTATCCTTCCGAGTCATAATGTCTAAGTCTTTGTCACTCACCGTTGTCATGTTCGTGTCGGTACGGGATTCCTTTTAATGGTGGTACACAAATGATCCTATAGATCGAGCTGGACCCTCTTTGACCCCTCGTAGATGCCCGAGTCAAGGCAATCGCCTTTTTTGCAACTGAGAGATTTCCCATTTGTAACAGAATGTCGTGATGTCCCCCTCATGCTGTTTGTAGTCTGATCATCCTGCAACCGTCCGCTCAATTTGCTCGTCTTGTAATCGACCATAGGTCACAATTTCAAGTTCTCGCAAGCGCTTCCCTCGGATGGAGAGTTGACAGTCCTTGGACAAGGAAATTAGTTTGGCCCAACACCTTCTCTACACTGACCCTTTCGAGAGGCAAGTAGATTCCAGCGGTACGGCGCTTGGATATCGAGAGTACTGTTCCCTTTTTTTCGTTTCCCCGTCCATATCATGACCTGTCTGCACTGTTTACTTCCCATTTCTTATGTGTCACAGCCAAGCGATCGTGCACACACAACTAAGTTTGCGACTCGTCCGATGGTCCGCATCGGTACAGAACTTTTGTCGGATGCTAAGTGGCTGCTCGCGAGAATGGGACAGAAAATGCAAAATCATCATAATATAATATGTTGCCATTCAGACTCGGATCACTCCATTGGGGTGGGCATACTTGCAGTGTCCAAACCAGTTCTTGCTTTCAGTCCATCGATGCGCACTGTTCACCGTCCCCCATTGGTCCTGGAGGGCCAACAACCATCCCCACCATTTATCGAAATACGTCAGATATTGCTCAGACCTTTCTGCCTCCAGTACAGGCTGTCGCGGGCGCGATCCCCGTCGCTGGTAAAATCATCAACGGTGTGATCGGGGCAATTTTGAACACTCTTCATGTCGATCCTGTCACGGTGGACCTGGTTTACGTCGTGAATTGTCTGTACATCACACATAGCGTTGTGTCAGTTTCAAAAAATGAGCAGTCATCGGGATACTAACCTCCGACGATGTTGATGCGATCGAGGACACCATCTTGCGCTTGAGCGTCGCATCTTTGGGGGTGCTAGTGCTGTAATTGTCCTCACCACTACCATCCTTGGACCCCACCGCAATAGCCTCTGGGTTTGATCCGTCGGCCATCCTAGTGTCCCTCGCGATCACCGCAAGGGGGTTTTTCTGGTTAACGATGCCGTCTGACTGTTCCATGAGTGCGTGGTCCTCCACTGCTTCTATCTCCATCGTTTCATTTTCGCTCTGACGCTCCAATGTATGGTTCCCCGCCCAAGACTCTTCCTGCAACTTTCCGTGGTCAGATCGCTGAGCCTTCTGCGCCTTTTCCTGCGCCCGCCGTTCCATCGCTTCCTGATTAGCACGCCCGATTACGGACATGATACGGTGGACATCCTCGATGCTTCCTTCCTCCAGCTTGGAAGAGGCCCTGAGGAGGAGGATGTAGCCTAAGATCTCGGACGCCAAAGGGAGACTGAGGTCGATCGAGTGGTGGCAGGAATGCAGACCGTCATCATCAGGTATCTCGTTAATATCGACGTTGCAGATATCGAGTAGCCGATTGCGAATAAAGGTAGATAAGTGTCCGAATCGCGTGTTCCAAATGTTGGCGGCAACGAGCACCTCCTGCGTTGCAAGTGAATCGTTGTGACGCGGTGTCCTGGAGTTGTGCCGTTCGGAGGAGCGGCGCTGTGGAGGAATAATGAACAACAATAAAGAAAGAGTGTGCGAGTGAACAAACTGCGGATAAAAGAAGCACTTACGTCTTCCTTTTCCTCTGCATCAATTGCCTGCTGAATAATTGTATCCTCATTGCTGAACGCTTCTGATCCCTCGATCATGCAGCTGTTCTCTGCAACCATATCTCTGTGATTGGAACTTTCGTCCATATCCATCCCATCCTCCTCGCCCCCCGGTGGCTGCTTGTCTTGGATGTTGCTTGGCTTCGCCGTGCGCTTGTTTCTCCCTTTGATTTTCTCTGCCGCATCCGCAACCTTGTTCTCTCCTGTGTTCTTCTCGTCCGTGGGTTGTAAATCTTCCAGGATCGCCTTTGTTAAGTCACGCGCAGCTTGCGGAGCAGGTTGCTCGAATTTTGCAAGTCTGATCCCAAGCCCACACATGTCAAATCGCATGTTCTGAGTTTTCAGATATTCATCCCAGTCGACTGCATGTTGACATCATCAGAGGTTTCCATCAGACAGTTGATTCGACAACGTACTAAAGGTCAAGATATCGGGCTTGCTTCTTGCTATTACAGACTCGAATGTCACCTGAAGCCGCTTCTCCATGGAGGCACAGGCAGCGCTGTGATATGCCCTTTCTGTGTAATCAAGCCACAGATGATACTCCAGCTCGGGGGAGAACCAAGCCTCCTCGGTTGCGTCGCCCCGGCGAGCGCGCGCTATGTACGCAGTTCTCACATTATCGAGGTAGAGCAGGACGCGGGCCAGCTTTTGCAGCGCAGACTTGGCGTCGAAACTGGTGTTGGCACCTTGGATGGCTGTGGCGGCATGCCGATAAACGTCGTACCTGTAGACAATTAGATGGGTCAGGACTCAGGATGTTTGATATTCAGAGCGGACGGCATACCTATAACTGATGATATGAAGAATTTTGCTATACCTTTTTGGGACATGTACGGCAGACGATGGCGTCTTGCCTCCTTGCAGGAGAACCAGCACATTTAAGGTGGAATCAACGTAGCTTCGCTTGGATAGTAACCTTTCCACCACCCCTTTTGTAATAGTCTTGTCCCCAGGAAAGCTCACTGGTGTAGCACGAGTCGCAGACATGGCTTGGAATGAGGCTTACAGTTCTAGTGCATTAAAAAAACCTCGCAGCCTTTTCGTCCAGCTGACCCAAAAAAGGAAAGGACACTGTAACAGTGCGAGCTACATTACATTTCACGGCCCTCCGGGAACCTCTGGACCCGCAAGCCCGCTCAGTCCACGTAAAAAATGAGTCTTCCATCAGAGAAAGAACGAGCAAGCCAACATTCTATAGTCTACAATTCCATCCTTGGACGCGAAGAGTCTGAAGAAGTCACGCCGTGACCATTCGAAGAGGCAGATTTAGGGAACTGGTGGCTTAGTGGATGTGCCACCACCCTGGGTCTGCTTCGGCAGACGCCGGCTAATCGAGTCGCGGGTTCGAATCCCGCAAAAACCAAGAGTCCCACAGTACTCACGTGAGTCCTTGACGTCGAAGGCTCCTCACGCACAGTCTCCGTCTCCGTAAAGGTGATTTCCTCTGGAGAGTAGGGGTTAAGGTCCCCTTATCATTTCCTTGGACCGCGGGGCAGCCCTTCGGCAACTTCGGTTGTACTGAATTGAGCCTCAGTGAGTGCCTTTTCGATGGCCGCGACCCCCGCGCCTTGTGCTGTGTATCTGGGAGTCTAGGCGGTTGCCAGAGCGCCTCTCAAAAAAAAAGGAGGGGCAGATAATCCAAATTCCTGAAACGGTAATGATCTATTGACAGACAATTTCAATTTTGAGACCTGGACTGTCGAACAATATTACACACTTGTATGGAAGTTCAGACGGACACATTCGATGATCATATAATGACAGATGAGTAAGTGGGACACCTTCTCAAGAATAACACCCGCGTTGTATGAGCCAGAACTGTCACAAGCTGCGGTGCGACTTTTGTGGATTTGACTATCCTCTGGAAAAGATGATCGGGAAGCAGCCACCTCCTGCTGCAGGGCCATGGGCCAAGTCCATACTTTCAAAGGTGAGTTTGACGAGTAGTGCCCACTGGTGTCACCACTTATATCTGCCGCCCAGTTGCAGACAAAGGGTATATTCCAATGCGTGCGGATGGTTATCTATGTAGGGAATCTTGATGGCCTTTGCACCGAAATGGCTGTCGAAAAAAGGGGAGGCAATGAGCAAATCGAATCACTCGACCGTCCCATGGGGGTCGCGTCCATTACCTGAGACGTTGTCCGCAGAATGGACCCGCGATGAGTTGACCAAGCTCCAAGACGCAGATGCCAGAGAGTGAGAGTTCGTCTGTGTTCCAGCCACTGGTGGCATGTGTCGATGAAAATGATCTGATTGAGAAGCGCGTGTGTTCAAGTGCAGTTGTAGACACAGCCAACTTTTGGTGTAACTCACTTTCCATTGGACAGGAGTTCTTCATGAGTTAACATAATACCAGTTAGCCTCAGTACTTAGAACTTGGGAGATTATATACTGATAAAAAGGATTGAACAGTGGTCGAATGTGGTCGATCGAGACCTTTAAATGCAATGTGGTAGGATGACTCATCAAGCTCAAATGGTCTTGCACCGCCAAGAAGAACAGACACATGTAGCAATGTCTGTATCATTCTCGGCCATTGAGCTTGGCGGGTACGCGATAGTTGCATAAGCTATATTGATGCAGTTAGCTGAAAATACTTGAACATAAAGGTGAAACATACATTATCTTTGTCAACGTGATGTAACATCCCTTCCAACTTCCAAGAGTCTGCGGTCAGTGTCGCTAAGATGAGAAAAGTCTTGGGCAAGACCAGTAGAGCGAGGAAAAAGACTAAGTCCGTGAGCGACATCCAGGCATATGGAACGAAGCCAAGGTTCATAATCTAGTGAGGCTATGCCATCACCAAACATATACTGTAGCAAAATGGGCGAGACGGGAAGAGGAGCGGCATGAGCACGGACAAGGAGCATGGCACATAAGACTCCCAAAGCGAATGCACGGTCTTCAAAGTTCTCTTCACTGAATTGAACAATTTGCAGGTGAGCGTAATGGTCTGTTGCTGTCTTGGGATCACCGCAAATACATCCACAGAGCTCGGCAATAGCATGAGCCGATACTTGACACATGACACCATCACTGAAACTGTCCATAGAAGTTCCACTGTTAATGATCACAATTATAGCGTTAGTACAAAATGAAGACAAACAAATGTGGCACGCACGCTCTGAACGACCAAGGCATGCACCAAATGTCGTTCAGTTTGATGTCTTCAGGGCAGATCGAAAAGGAGGGCAAAGATTGAGGAATAAAAGGGTCGGTGGAGTGGCGTGAATGTATCAGAAAAGTGACGAGGCCTTTGGAACAGACGTTTACAGAATTTCCCCTCACGTGCCTAAATGTATTGCGCAACTCCTCTGTACCCGAGTTTCGTAAGAGGTGTTCAAATCGATGAGTGGATTAAAAGTGGGTGGTATTAGCGGTTTGTATATAGGCGGAGGGTGAGCCGATGAGCCGACGTGAGTTGTGTTTGGAGATGCATCAAGCGATAACGGTACAGAAGATGCTGATGAAGTGGAAGATGTCTCGGTGCTTGGCACCAGAGATGGCACGAGATTTGCAGGCGAAGCTGATACTGAAACAGTGGAGATTGATGATGCAGAGGAAGACGCAAGCTGAGCAGAGACTTGTGATACAGAGGAAGACACGGAGGCTGATGATGGAAATGACGGGTGGGATTGACGATACAGTGGAAGCGATGGGGGACTCAGAGGCTGGTAGTATGGGTGACGATGACAGTAATAAGGACGATGTCGGTAGCTGCAGTGAAAAACGGGGAAGTGGTGGAGGAAAACGTAGTGGAGAGAGCGAACTAGAGCGAACAAAAGAGGAAGCTGGTCGCGACGATGAGCTTGATGATACAGGGAATTTTCTTCATGAGAGGTTGATTCAAAAGATATAAGTTTATTCCTGTCGAGTAGCGTCATCCATAGTTTTCGAGATGATCAGAGCAGGGGCAGGCAAGCGTACAATTTATTTGGTCTTCTTTGCCATGTGACAGATAATATGTTATCCGTCGTGCAAAACATGCATGAATATCTAAGGGATCCTCCTGAATGTGTCCACGTAGCTCACCACACTTGGGACCTGGAGGACAGTTAGACAACAATAGCAATCCAAGTGTGGCACTTACATATCAAGAGTATGCCACCCTTGGTGGCTAGTGCAGGGTGAGGAATGCGCATGACAAGCTTTTTAAAGCAAAGAATCGAAAACGAGACCAAGAGTCACCTTCAGTATCAGGGTTGATGGTACGACCATAGGCTGAATGGTTTCCAGCAGAAAGAACCCGAAATGGTAGTCATTGGTACTGAACACGATAGTCTCTGTTTGGCTCAGTAGACAGAAGGTCAAAATTCATATCAGGGTTAGAAGGGAGCTCTACCCGGCCTTGGACAATCATTTCATGGATAGCACAGTATACATCAGGTAGAATCCATGACTCAGAGCCAGTGGCCTCAATTGTTACATGGGTGCTACACCCATATTTTGCAAGATGCTGAAACTGTTTTTGTAATTGTTCACCATGATGGAGGCAGAAGTCGTATGGCCCATCACGGATATTCAAAGTCATTAGAGCTGCAACAAATACACATATTGAATGCTTACATCAGATGGTAGCATCACATCAAACATCAATGTCTGTTGAGGAGGTGGGCAATGGACTGGTTGTGTAGCATAAGGATGATGACAGGAACAATGAGTACCACAAGTAGAATGGATGGATGGGCACAAGGATGGAACTCCTCCAGAGAAGAGCAGGGTGTAGGGTGTGATAGATGCTTGGGGGGCTGAAAAAGCAGCAGGAGATGTGTTTGTACTTGCGTAGGTTGGCATTGGTGGGAGAAAGGACAAAGTGGTCTGAGACTGGGAAGAAGTTTGTGACAAAGGGTTCAAAGAAGTATGAGAAATAGCCAGAGCATGTAGAGTTGACAGTACAGGTGGTAGCACACAAAATGTAGGCTGCATTGTATGAATGTTCAAATAACAACTGAATACTTACATAGAATTGTGGACGGTCACCAGGGGTGTGTCAACTACAAGCAGGACATGTTCACCATATCTTCCACCACACTGGCATTCCTGTGAGAAAGACGTCACCTATTAATCATGGAATGGGAACAAGTGAGCAAGAGGGTTAAAAAAGAAGAGCAAGAACATGCCAGACTACCACCCATGGCACGAAATGCATGACAGGTGGTGGACGGAATTCCACCACGGGGAATTAAGGTACATATTGGACAATGATCAGAAGCTAGGTGTTGGCATAGACAATTAGACTGTAGCACTGTTAGCACTCAGCAGAAATGGAACTAATAAGCCATGCCTGGTGATCACCCTCAATCAAGGGATAATATGAAATGCAACCCCATCCACAGGTGTGACAGGCTTCCAATACCAACTTATTTCAAGTGTCATCACCAGACATTTGAATTAATCAGAGGTACTCACTAGTCACTACTTCACCCAGTAATGGGCGAAAAGCGAAAGGGGACTGCAAAATTCCTGACAGAACTCTGAGGAAGAGAGGTGAAATGAAAGTGGGAGATATGTTGGATTTGCAGTGCTTGGCCTTTATAAGTGTCAGGCAGAGGCCATTCTGAAGCTAGGGGTGCTATCAGAGAAGCTGTTCTTCATATGGATGTATGGCACGTACACAACGTGTAAACAAGAATGATTCTGTGATAAATTGAAAGCATTGATGAAGACACCAACAAAGTACATGAAGATATTGAAGCCGATGATATCGACTGTATCGTCGTTGGGTTGTAAATTCAAGATCTGGACCGCCCGTTAACAAGGGTGCCCCCAAACTTGACGGTGTGAAACAAAGTACACAAAGATATTGAGCGTTGATACCTACATAACTAAGGTCACCAGGACTTGAAGATCCATCATGTCAGATGAGGAAAGTGAGATCTTCAGCTGTGAGGTAGCAGGGTGTCCTGACGATTGGCGAGTGCACGAGCGTGAGAGATCTGAAGTGCCACACATGAGCAGGGATGGTGAGCATTGCATGGGGGATTCCTTACGAGTTTGATGAGCTGACTGCACAATGTCCTCCTCAACTTTATGGCTCGTGTCCTGAATCTTGCCCAAGACGAACATCTGATAGCATGGAGCTATTTGTATTTAGCCGTCATGAGGGTGCTAGGGACAATCCAAACGAACTGCGAAACACGTCAGAACGTGTCAGTGGACGCTCGAAGCAAAGGTATACAAGATACGCACTGCATAGGAGGGCTCGAGACGAACTAGACGCGTTGGGAGACAAAGCGGATGTGACAGTAGTGCCAGGATGCGTCGAGGACACCTTGGACGTGCTAACGAAGCTGCTAAATGTGTCAGAACGCGAGTGCAAACATTCAAAGCAGGGTGAGGAGGACTTACCCCCAGAGAGCTCCAGACGAGCTGGAGGACCCGAAACACGGTACGGCGGCACAAGGCGATGTCCAAGGCATCCATGAACACCCCAGATGTGATGAAAATGAGCGCGTCGACGCAGGGAACGCGCTACATCAATACAGGCCAACAGGAGGCTGTAGGGGCGAGAAGGACACGTTGGGAGCCGTCAAGGCCTTTTCGGATCGGGAAAACATTATCGACGACAGTGTATATGATGTGATTGGCCCAAGGAACGAGGAGAACGAGCGCGTCGTCGAAACGAACGCGCAACGTCAAGATGAATGGCCAGGAGGTCAGATGGGCAAGTAGATCGAGTTGGGATGCATCGAACACGATTGGAGGCACGGAATCGATGGTGACGGCGCTGGATATGATGGGAAAAGGTGTAGGAAGGATGGCGCAACGAGCGCAATGTGCCATGACTCGAAACGAGTTGAAACGGGTGCCCTAGCTGAAGAAGACATGAGTCAGCGCCGGCAGTACGAATGAGCGATGAGGAACATACCTGGACCATCCAGACCACCTTCCAGCCATTCCAGATTCCCTCAACCACGTCGTTGCACCACGTCGTTGCCCTGCCCTGATTCTGCCCTGTCCGTGGTTGAGATGAAAAGAGGGCATCAACGCCGTCGATATAGTGCGCAGCAAGGTTGGAGAGCGCTTCGGATTCGAGGGCAGCACTGGGTTCGCTCTTCAACATGGTCCTGGGGAACGGCATCGTAAAAAGCCTACCGGAGTGGCCCAGCCGCTGGATCGGGTTCCTCTGAGCGGGGATCAGATGCTTCCTGTCGAGATCACCCGGGGGTTGAGCATCCAACACCGTTGAGAATCGAGTGTACTTGACAGTCTCAGGTGGTCAAATCGAAAGGACGTCTTGGAACGCGGATCCAAGAAGCATTCTTCCTCTTCACCACTGTCTTGTATCCGCGCGACGTCACTCATGATGGTCTGATCAGGAAAGACGGCGATGAGTCGCACGGGCCCGATCAAAGGAATGGGAGTGGGTCACCCGGTGATCCGCGTCTGGTACGTCTGCCAGGATGAACTGCGCGAGGTTGTACTCGCGGAGGGTGGGCAAGAGGCCGTCTTCGAGGATGTCGTCTCGTCAATCAAATGGAGCACGTCGAGGGTGAATGTCGAGCGCGAACTGTTGAGGACGTCGTTGATCTCGCCGGGTGGCGATTGGAGGATAAAAGCGCTAGCGACTTGGATGCGCTCATCCGAGTTTGCCATCAGAGAGAGTGAATGAATGCTAACCCTATCTGACCTAAATGTCAATGTCACCATCCTGTCAGCAGTGCGGGCTCACCAACAGCGGACCACAGGTTGTAGAAAGACCTGGCACCACAGTACGTCCTTACACAACAACAACACGTCATACTGATTGGCAAGCCTGAGCCATGCCGTCGAATCGACAACGCCGGGGCGTTCAGTGTGGGTGCCATTGTGATGTGGTGGTGTTGTCGAAGGCACTTCGTCAACATCATGGTGGTGGCAGTGTTGTCGGTGGCGCAGTTATGCTTGTTATTCCAACAGCCTGAGGCGCAAAGTATAAGGATCTATCATCGGAAAAGACGTGGAGTTACAGAGTGCTGAACAACTCACCGCCCATTCCAGAAAGACATTTTGTCGTTGCGAGGTAAGGGCCTTAGGTGGGAAAGTTGGCGACAGGTCTGTCGCCGATGAACGCTCAAGGGTGTACTGGCAGTTGTTGCCGGTGCTACTGTCTTGAATTGGAGGACAGTGAGAAAAACGACTTGGATGCGGCGTTCAATGAAGCGGTTACCGCTGGCAACGACGCCAAGGCCCTTTCACCGCTGTAGTCACCAGTGAGACTCTTTCCCACGGTCCTTTGGACACCAACAAATTACCCGAGGCGAAACGGCTATTATTAATGGGTGACTACCACAGCCATCCAGAACGTCCTTGAAAGCGAGTGGGACGACTCCACTTCAACGAGACAAGCGGCCCCAGGGAGTCGAAAGTAACTTGCCAAGGCTGATTCAGACCCGGGAAAGGTTGTCGACGGTGCCGAACTTCACAATGACTGCGTAGGGCAAAACAATCATGTCACTGGATGGATGGCAGGTACAGTGCACACTGGCAGGCAATACCCATGCTGAAATTATTGAGCATTGCTTTCTCGGTCAGTCGTGAGTACTCTCCACTGTGAGGTCTGATTGAACACTGGTTCGCGGCAGCTCTGTTCCGGGTATTTAACTTGGCGAGGGACAAGATCCCTGGTTATGGCATTAAGATTGGGTGAGACACCTGCTTAATTGTTCTGCGTTCATGCTCAACGCTTTTATGCTAGGTATCGAACCCTTTCCCTTTCCGTGCGTTTAGAGCAAAAGGATTTGTTTGCCCGCAAAGCCCAAGGCCAATGCGGATCCAGCCGATGCTATCGCAGGTATTGATGTCCACCTCGTCGCCCCGGAAGAGGTGTATACTCGTTACTCCACTCACGCCGTGCACGGCTTGGACACTGCTGCCGTGCAGCGCAGAATCAAGGATGGCAAAACCATCACCAGCCTGCCACCCACCCAATACTGACTTTTTGATGTGGATCGCGTTTATTCTGACGAGTACGCGTTTCGCGATGACAGATGATTCAGGCTACTTAATAATTGTCATTCATTCATTATGACTCTCATACAAGCCCCTCGGCCAACCCCCGATGGTTTTCGGTCATGTCAATTTAGCTGTTCATTTCCTTCGACCCTTGTCTCGCCCTCTACCGACCTGTCTCTGTCGGATCGGACCATCATCACGGGCAATGCACGCATGAAACAATGCCCCATCGCCCCGCTCGTTGAAGCCCTCTCAAAGGCCGCTGCAGACATCAACTATCTCTCTACGTCCGGTTGTCTCCCTCTTTCCATCGCCCCTACAGGTCTCCCAGGCGGCACCCTCACTTTCAATGCCTCCATCTCTTCCCAGTACGTCTCCTCCATCCTCCTCTGCGCACCCTATGCCAAACAAGACACGACTCTCGTTCTTACTGGGAAAGCTGTCATCTCCCAGCTCTACATCGACATCACCATCACTATCATGCGTGACTTTGGCATCCACGTCACTCGCAAGCGTGATCCTGAGACCAGCGCGCTGCTCAACGTGTACAAGATCCCGCGCGGCGACCATCTGTCCTCGTCAGCATGCGCGGTTCTGGCAAGTCCCACTTTGGCATGCTTGCCCCGCGTGCGCTTTCCCTTCCCCTCCTTGACTTTGACGCACACTTTGAGTCAGTACATCCACTCTCAGTGCAAGTCTATGTCCAGACACATGGGTGGTCAGCCTTTCGGGTGGCACCATGAGGATGACGGCCGACGATAGTAATATGACGCAGGAAACTTGGCAAGGACAAGGACATGTTATGATGTAGAGTGGGACCAGGGCACGAAACACAAGGATGTAATGGATGTAGAACATGATATTTTCTACCAGCTATTGACACTATGATTGAAATCGAGTAAGACAAATTGCAAGGGACCAAGACCAAAGCTGACACAAATCATCTATGGAGTGCCTCGGAAGATGCTGAATACTCAAGTCAAGAAACTGACGCTGCTGTCAAGTTCTGTCAAAGGTGAGGTGTGGAGGTATGGAGGTGTGAGGACGTTGGTGCAGGACTTATGTGTCGCGCCCTTGTCAAGTCCCATGTCCTCGTATTTAGGGTAGAGGAAGAGGGAAGTGAAGTCAGACTCGAAAGGAGGTGACTTAATTAATTTTTGTACTGAAGGTACGACAGAATAATACAGGGGACTTATATACTACTTGAAACCCAGAAGAAGTCCAGATCCAAGACTAATGCATGAAGGGGATGTACATAGGAATGAAATGATGATTGATGGAGCACAGAGCACAGCTGGGACAGGCTGTACCGATCGAGAGGTGAAATGCAGACTAGAGCTAGAAGAGATTAATGTAGGTATGAGTATGGAGTTGCAACTCCATAGATGTCCATGGCCCCTTGGTCAAAGATTCCCTGAAGTATTCTGGAGTTGACCAGAGTTGGACTTGGTAATTTCTGGGTTGTGACAGTATCCCCCTCTTAGGCTGAGCCCTCAAGGCCTGTCAGGAAAACCCCTGAGTGGAAAGTTCATGTGGAGGTGTCTTGTCTGAGGTCATGTGATGTGGCCCACCTACAGATCAACGAATGGAATTGGAACTCTGCTGATGTCTGTGTATAAAAGCAGGGTACACTCTGGTCAGTGTCAAGTCCAGATCCTCTGGGTTTGAGTCCGGTGGGATCTGAGGGAGATAGGTAAAGGGGGGAATGGAGGTCTGACTGAAGTCAACGGAGATGTGGAAGTGCGGAGGTGCAGAGATACGGAGGTGTGAGGACATTGGCACAGGACTTATGTGTCACACCCTTGTCAAGTCCTGTGTCCTCGTATTTAGGATAGAGGAAGGAAGAAGGGAAGTCAAACTTGAAAGGAGGTGACTTAGTTAATTTTCGTACTGAAGGTACAACAGAATAATACAATGGGTTTATATACTACTTGAATCCCGGAGGAAGTCCAGGTCCGAAACTAATGTGTGAAGGCGATGTACATAGGAGTGGAATGATGATCAATGGGGCACAGAACACAGCCAGGACAGGCTGTACCAATTGACAGGTAAAATGCAGACTAGAGCTGAAAGAGATTAATAGAGGTACAAGTCCGGAATTGCAGCTCCGTAGATGTTCGTTGCTCCTAGGTCAAGGGTAGTCTGAGATATTCCAGAGATGGACCAGAGTTGGACTTGGTAATTTCTGGGTCGTGACAGTCAGACACCAAACAGACTCCTGATGTTGAATTCCATTGTGAACATCAAACAGTGGCTGGATGCCTGTCTCTCAGAGCACCAAGACAACGACAATGAGATGTTGGAGGCTGTAACACACAGCATAGTGTTGACAAGCTGTGTAACGATACGGGTTGAAGGATGTAGTGTCGGCAAGAAGAGGTATGACGAAAGAGTAGGAACAAAGTCTATCTTTGAGACGATGCGAAGACTCAACAGTCTCTCTATCCTGGAACAACGCAGGACTTGAGGTCACTAGAAACTAACGCTGATATTGCATAGAACTAGCTTAGGGAAAATACAGGTGAGAAGTACAAGACTATATATATGGTAGGCCCCTGGTCCGTGCGAGAGACAGGAAAGGGAATAAGGAAGCGGAAGCCCGAAGGGATTCTGTTCCGCAAGCAGAGATGCAGTCCTGTGGCAGATCTAGATATGATGCACAGCATCATTGCAAATACTATCTCGGCCATCAGGAAGAAGTCTGAAATAGACTGATGGCCAACGGAAGACTGAAGGAAATCTAAATATAGCATGGAGGGCGGGGAGCCGTGTGAGTCAAAGAGGAAAGGGATCGAGCATATGAGATCTAAATAGCTGGAGGACGACTCCAGTACAAATACAACTCCTTAGAGTGAATAAGGCATGAGACGAGAGAATGATAAGCAATGAAATGAAGGAAAAAGTGTAGCTCCCTTGTTAAACCATAACATTACCCCCTTTGTAGTGTTGAAGCACCTGCAAAACCACTAATTATCCCCCCTCGTTGACTTCATAGTCAGTGGGATTGTAGTCATCTGTAGGATCAGGATGACAAACAAGACAATTCTCGTCACAATGGCCAAGTTCTCTGCAGAGAAGGCAGCGGTGGCAAGGGCAGAAGGCCTGGATGTGGCCTGGAGTATGTTGCAATAGCGAGTACCTGGTGTATACACACAGGCACTAGGAAGTTGCTCTAGGGTTTACTTACCTTAGGACTGGGGGTTCTCAGGGATGATAGCAGTAGCAGATCAAGAGAGATTATTTATATTCAGACTCAGCAGAGTCTTATATATGCTTTGTAATGCTTACTTGATATAAGGTCACATGACTGTCAGTATGTGTCCTTTCAACACTCCCCCTTGTCTAGTATACAGTAGATACATAGATATAAAAGTAAGGAATATAAAGTAAAAGAAACATCCGCACAGTCTTATGACGGCGAGTTGAATTCCAAACCGAGCTGGGAGCGGAACTCCTTGAACTTGACATGTCCAAGGTTCTTAGTGAACATATCCGCAGGATTGTCAGTCCCTGGGATAAAGAGTAGCTCTACCTGCTTCCATAGCATTACAGCATCACGTACAAAGTGGTAACAGATCTGGATATGTTTGGAATGTTTTTTGGTAACAGGGTTCTGCACAATAAAGAGCGAACCTTGATTGTCACCACAAACGGAGATGGGACCAAGGCGATAGCCAAGTTCTTCCATCATCTGATGAATCCAAATAGCCTGGTGTATACAGTCACTCAAGGCCATGTACTCAGCTTCCATAGAAGACAGAGCTGTGGTCTTTTGTAAGTGTGAGTTCCACAAGAACACACCATCTGCGAATTTCAGGTAGAAACCTGTTTGCGAGTGAGACATGACTTTGTCTTGTCCCCAATTGGAATTGGTGCAGGTGATGATGCCTTTACCAGTTTTGCCTTTATAGACAAGAGAGTAGTCTCGGGTACCAAGTAGATACCGGCAAATGTATAGAGCTTTATTGAGGTGCTCCTCCGATGGGTTGGCAGACATGCGGGCGAGTTGGGTGACCACATAGGAGATGTCAGGCCTTGTGCTGATCATGAGATACAGCAATGATCCAATGACCTGTTGGAATTGAGTCTGAAGTTCCGGTTGGATGGGGAGATCATTCTTCTCTGGGTAGTAACCCTGAGGGAGAGGGGTATTGGCGATTTTTGCATTAGTCATGCCACATCACTCTATGACTTTGTTGAGGTATTCTTGCTGGTCTATCTTAATCGTTTTGACCTTCTCGACGTATGTTCATTCTTAGGAATTCACATGTTTCTCCTAAGTCACGACAGTCCCATTTCTTCATGAAGGCAGCTTTAACCTGATCTATGAAAGGTTTATTTGGGCCGCAGAAGATGGCGTCGTCTACGTAGATGATTGCTAGGATGAGCTCTTTGCCTTTGTGATAGATGAAGAGGCCAGCATCTGTTTTAAGACACGTGAAGCCTAGTTCTTTCATGGATTTGTTGAGCTCGCACCACCAAGCTAGTCCGGCTTGCTTAAGGCCGTATAGGGCACAGAGTAGTCTCAAGACCTTCCCTTTAAGATGAGGAGGCATAAAGCCTTCTGGGAAGTCCATGTAGAGTTCTTCGTCCAGTTTACCATATAGGTAGGCGGATCGGATGTCGAGACCAGTAATGTACCAGTTCTCTATTGCTGAGAGGGCGAGCATGCACTGCACTGTCTCAAAGCATATGACAGGAGAGAATATTTGATCGAAATCAATCCCTTCTACTTGGGAGAAACCCTTGGTGACGAGCCAGGCTTTCTTTCTTCCATCAGTTTTTACATCAAAGACCCATCGATTCTTTATGATCTTTCTGTTTGCAGGTCGATCCACAATTTCATAGACCTTACGGTCCTTGAGTATCTGTAACTCATCATGGCAGGCTTTATGCCAGAGTATTTGTTCCTCTTGTGGTAACTTGAGGATGTCACAGTATGTCCATTCACGATAGTTCATGTTGGACTGATCCATTTCCAGTGGAAAAGCACGGCTGCAGAGGTATGAAACCAATGCGTCTCCCTCTTCCCTGGTTATGCGCTCTACGTCATCTTCCGATGGAGTCGGGGACGGAGGCAATCCACCAGGGACAATGGGTGAATCTGATGGTCCAGCCAGTGCTTCTCCAACGAGTCTGTGCCAGTCCAAGTCGCATTCGATGTCTCGAAGCTGCTTTAGTGGTTCGTGGCGTTCTCCATACACATTTCTGGGACGGAGAGGGGTGCAGCGCTCTTGCTGTGGGCACTGCAGATGGGCAGGTGGAGGCAGTGGCAGTCAATGAGGAGGGGTAACGGGAGGTGCTGGGGGTGCCGGAGGTGGTGTTGGTGCCCTAGGGGCAGGAGGCAGAGGCGGTGTGTTAGGCCACACAGGGGCTGGGCGACGATGGACAGTAGGAGGAGCAATTTCCGCATCTGACTCCAAGTCTGAGGGGGTAGAATCAGAGTCTGAAGACTCGTCATCATAAGAGTGAGGATGCGGCGGGTGGTTAACCGGCCAGTGTGGCTGAGCCTTTGAACACCTTGGGAAGAGGTGCTCATTGAAGATGGCATGGGCCAATGTGTGTAGTGTGTTATTAGGGCACATGAAGAGGTAGTTTGAATCACTACTGGCGGATACGCCCAGGTAGATCATCAGTTGTGATTTAGGCTGCAACTTTCCTTTGCGAGTCTCAACTGGTAAGTGGACGTATGCGCCACAGCCAAAAACCCGAAGATGCGAAAAAGTAGGCTTTTTGCCAGTGAGCATCTCAGATGGTGTTTTCCAGTTAAGCTGATGGGAAGGGGTGCGATTATACACATGAAGTGCATGTAGTACCGTGAACTCCCAATAAGAATCGGGCAGGCAAGCCTGCAGTTGCATGGGTTGTGCCTTGTCCATTAAGGTATGGATGAGGCATTCTGCGTGTCCGTTCTGCTGGTGAGCATAGGGGGTGGATTGTTGGATATGTATGCCATTATCGCGCATATACTCAGTGAAAGCCTTGGAGGTATATTCTCCCCCTGCATCAGAGCGCCAGTGTTTTATTACGGCATTGAACTGAGTATGCACATAGGCATGAAATTGCTTGGTTGCTTTGAGTGTCTGATCCTTAGTTTTAATCAGGACCAGCCAAGCCATGGAGGTGTAGTCATCATGGAAGATGATCATGTACTTGTACTTGTGGTATGATTCAATTTCAAACGATTTTAAATCAGAATGAATTAACTCAAAGGGAGCACTTGCGCGCTTCTCACTATGAGGAAAAGTATGGTTTGGTTGTTTACCAAGCTCACAACCAGAGCATATAGGGTCTGTGGACGGAATATTGACGTCCAGGAAGTCCTTTATGTGTTTCTTAGCAGTGCAGAGCATGTCGCGTGAAGGGTGGCCTAGTTGGTGGTGAAGGAGTTCATAGTCCACAGTGGTCATTGACATTAAGTCGGCATGAGGACGAATGATGGGGGCATGCATCCAGTACATTGTGTCTCCATGATTATGAAAACTCAGTACCAATTGCTTAGTACATTTATCAAAAATATTGATATGACCAGGGGTGGTCTGGAGTGTCATGCAGGCGTCGGTTAACAAGGTACCCATTGAAATGAGTTTTACAGTACATGAGGGCATGTAAATAACCGGTGATAACTGCACAAGTCTACCTTGATAGTGAATAATTGCTGTACCTTTGCCTAGGATTTGTGCACAGCCATTGGCCGTTTGAGAATAGGTGGGCTGTGTGAAAGCAGCGTACTCTATTAGATCATTTAGATTGTTTGTGTAGTGGGAGGATGCTCCTGAGTCGAGGAGCCACATATCAGGAGGTGGGAGATGGTTGTCTCGCTCTCTTTCCTTTCCTTTACTCTTAGGTTGGTGCTTTTTACAGCGGTCACACATGGAGAAGGGAGGTATAATAGAATTGTCACTATCTATTACAGGCATATGGAAACTACATACTATCTGAGGCGGTGAAAACCGCATGTCAGTGCCTGCAAGAGATGGACAAAGGAAAGAGGGGACTTGCCAATTGAGAGCGTCATTAAAGAACATCTCCACATACTCATCAACCTCCATCTCCCCGCCAAGGCTGACGATGTCTTCATCATCTGAATTGGAGATAATCTCGATGATTCTAGGAGTCCCCATGTGCTCTATGAGAGAGGGTGCGGAGGGGCCGGCATGAGAAGGAGGGATGGTGCGGGTGCCGAAAGGCCCATCCTCATTGAAGGTGGAATGTTGCTGCACATGGCGGCGAGTGGCGATGGGCTCAAGGTTGCGAACAACCTGAGCGGAAGGTGTCACCCCAATTCGGTGAGTGAGAGAGATGGTCGCTGGGACCTGAGGGAAGGTGGGGGCCATACTGGGCAGTGCTGACGGTGTGCGCAAGAGCATGGGGGTCCTGGACAGGTTCGGTGAAGTCAGTGGACGCCGGGCTTAAGACCGTGGAGTCCTGGAAGAAGTTCACAAAAGCGAACGAGGTGGAGGATGATTTGGCGGCGGTGGCCACACGATCCTTGTGCTTCTTCTCCCCTTCTTCAGAGCGTTTGCCCTGGCGGCGCTTCTTCCTCTTGTCCCTCTTTTCCTCATCCTTCTCCTTTTTATTGGAGGAGGTCTCCTGTTGTTTCTTGAACTGGGGGTCGCCTTGCTGGTGATGGACGTTGGAAACTTTGTTCACCTGGGCACGCGGAGATGGGCGGCGAGAGAGGTAGTGCTGCCAAGCAGTGGTGAGGGCAGTCTCCAATTCCACCATAGTGGCGACTTTCGTCTTAGTGGGGTTGGCAGCGTCAATGGCTGCGTTGAGGGTCTGATGGAGGGTCTCCGCATACTTGGGGAGCTTGGCAATGGTGATGGGGGCCTTGAGGTTATCAGGGACCTTGTGCTGGAGTTCTTCCAGCCGTGTGAAAGAGGTGTTCAGTTTGGAGAATGCAGGACCTGGATGGTTGTTGTCAGGGAAGGTAATTCCCAACATGACTTTCCACTTGGTGTAGGTGGAGGCGAGGGAGGTGGTGTCATATAGTTTCTTTATAGTGTCCCAGAGCTCTTTTGCTATATTGTGGGCAGTGAGATTGGTGACAATGGTGTTGTCGATGCGGAGGGTGATGGAGCCAATGGCCCGGTCATCGTTCTCATCCCATTTCTCGATGAGTTCCTCCTCAGTGGAAGTAGCAGTAGTACCTGCAGTGACAGGACGAGCCTTGTTGAAGGCCTTGTTCCAGACGCCGATGGCCCGGAGGTAGGATTCCATGTCTTGGGACCAATGTTTGTAGTTGACCCCATTGAGTTTGGGAATGGTGGTGAGGGTGGAAGACATTTGTAGGTTCTGAAAGGATGATGTGTCAGTTAGAACCAGTTAAGGGAGCAAGAAAAAACATTCGCATCACTGAACAACGTCAGAGCTTTCCAGAATGTAGGGTCATAGCGACCCCCTACATCCAGAGTCTGATGGCTGTTACTCTGAGCGTTGCCGCATCGAGAGTGTCCGGCGTTTCTGCTCAGGACGGCCTGTGTCCATAGGCATTTACCCATGAGCAGGTGACAAGCAGTGAGACCACATCGTCAGAGCTGCGGGGCTCATAACCTGTTGCAATAGCGAGTACCCGGTGTATACACACAGGCACTAGGAAGTTGCTCTAGGGTTTACTTACCTTAGGACTGGGGGTTCTCAGGGATGATAGCAGTAGCAGATCAAGAGAGATTATTTATATTCAGACTCAGCAGAGTCTTATATATGCTTTGTAATGCTTACTTAATATAAGGTCACGTGACTGTAAGTACGCATCCTTTCAACAGAGCAGTGGTGCAGCAGAAGGGATACTCGTATTGTGGACAATCGGGGCGAATGTGCCCCCGTTTGAAGCAAATGAAGCATCAGGAAAGTGCAGGAGCTGGGGTAGGAAAACAATCCACATCTATAGGGTTACCCAAGGTCCCAGGCGATGGCAAGGGCATTGCCGCAACGTCCTTGTTATAGCGGCTGGAGGAGGGGAATGGAGTTCCCTTTCGAGAGTGGCCGCCGCCTCTTGTTGCAGCTGGTTCCATAGTTTGGCACATGGAAGAGGGAAGTCCAAAGACGATGGTAGTAGAAGATTGTTTGCTGAGCTTACGAGAACACTGGGAGGGTGTTGGAGTGGTAGGTCGTTCGAGGGCAGGGAGAATGACACCATCAGGGGAAGGTGTGGAATCTCCAAGCAAGGGGACTGTGGAGAGGAAGGCTGAAACCTCAGCGGCGGTAGCGGGCCATTCTGAAAGATTTCCGGGGCAATTGCCTGGGCTAGGTCCTCTAGGAGACACTGTATCTTTGCAGGGGGTAGGAGCATGAGTGGCGGGCATTGGAGCTGGGATGGGTAACGGGGTGCAGGAGCAAGAATGTTGGGAGGTGGTGGAGTCATCTGCCCAGATAGAGGTTCAGATGTTTGGGTGTTCACAGTCTCTAGCCCAAGTGTCTGCATCCCAGGGATGGTTGGGTTCGTTGTCGAGGTAGTATTGACACAGATGGGCAGGTAAGGTGCTGATGATGGGTCGAAGAATGTGGAGGACCAGGGGTCCTGGAAGTCCATGGACGATGTCTGTGAATCCATGGTCGTGTAGAGCGTCGAGGGTGGTGTCTCGGCACTCATGGATGGCTTGTTCCATGGCAGAGGAGTAGACAGGCAGAGTCCCATGGGGGAGGAGCTGAGCGTGGATGGTGCAAGCGGTGGTGTATGTATGAAAGAGCTCCACCAGAGATTTGAGTATTGGTCTGTCTCGATAGATGGGTAAGTTCCCGAAAGCAAGAGCGGCAGCAGGGTTTTCAAGGACTGAAGAATAGAGGATTCATCAATTTCTGGCAGGGAGGCAGTGGATGTGAATGGGGAGCTGGATCGGGAGGACATTGGACATTTGGCAATGATAACGAGTATGAAGAGGAGTGAGGGCTCGACTTAAAAAGCAAGTGTGACTGAGGGTGATGGGAGTTCAAGATGAAGGGAAGATAATGGGATCCCTAGCCTTATATTCCTCGAGGAGATCCTGTGCATGTCCTAAATTGGACTCAGGCTCCCAAGTATTTTTGGAGGACAGGTATCCTTTCCACGAAACAAGATAGTGGCGGCGTCGAGCAGAACCCTGATGGGAGAGGATTTGATCTATTTCAAATTCCTCCTCCCCATCTATAGTGTCCAGTGGAAGTGGAATGAAGTTTGATCCGTGTTCTGCAGTTTCCCAATAGGGAGTCAGAAGCGATGCGTGGAAGGCATTGTGAATTTTCCACATTCATGGGAGTTGAAGTTTGTATGAAACAGGTGAGATGACCTGTGAGATCTCGAAGGGTCCTTCCCTTCAAGGAGCAAGTTTTCTAGAGGGGTAACGAAGCCTCAGGTTACAGCCCTCGAGCCATACCTTATCTCTGACCTTCCATGGTTTAAAACGGGAGGTGACACATTCGCACATATATTGTTGTGCCTTTTTGTGGGCAGTGGTAGCTTCCTTGTGAGCCTCCTCAAGGTCTCCAAGGTGTTTTTCCAAAGTGGGCAAGAAAGTGGTGTTGCCAAGTGATGGGTAAGCCCTTGGCTCAAATCCCATCATGAGAGAAAACGGAGTCTTTCCCATTACCGAATGCACGGAGGAGTTGTGACAGAATTCTGCCATTGGTAATAAGTCCAACCATCGGATGGCATCCCCTTGGCAAAAGATCCATAGATAGGTTTCCAGTTCTTGATTGACCCATTCCATTTCTCCATCCGTTTGAGGGTGGTAAGCGGAGGAAAGGAGCAGATCATACTGCAAGAGCCTCACCAGTTCTAGAGCGAAGGCAGAGGCAATTTGTGGACCGCGGTCTGAGATAACCTTGTTGTGGAGTCCAAAATGGGGGAAGACTTTCTCAAAGAACAGTTGTGGGACACCCTTGGCATCTGTGCTTTTGTGAGTTGGAGTGAAAATCACCCCCTTTGTAAGGCCATGGTCGACCACGACCATAACTGAATCATATCTGTGCGATGGTGGCAAGTCCGTGATAAGATCAACCGAGAGACATTGAAATGGGTGAGTAGAAGCCACCAGCATAGGGGTGAGCGGAGGAACAGTAGGATGGGTGTTGACTTTGTTGGGTTGGCAAACAGTGCAACCCTGAATGAAGTGGTGCACATAAGCGGTGAGTCCAGGCCACCAGTAGTCATGTTGTACCACATTGACGGTTTGGTAATAACCACCATGGCCGCCCGCAGGAGAGCCATGGATGACATGGAGAAGATCATTCCGGTGGGCTTCAGGCACATAGGCCTGATTTTTGAAATACCAGATGGAGTTGTCGTATCGCCAGTCATGAATGGATGAGCGAGGGATACCGGAAGAGCTGCCATGCAGCTTCTTCAACTGGTCGATCATGAAACCATCTGTCCTTGTGGATTCTTCGACAGCGGCCTGCAGGTCAGTGTCGACTTTCTGTAAAAAGAGTTCTCCCGGGAGGAGGACCATGTCAGCATTGTCCTTTGAGGTGTCCGTCTCATCTCAGCAAGAGAGTGCATCCACAGGGCCCATGTTGGCACTGGGCATGTATTGAAACAGAAGGTCATAGTCCTGTAACGTTAACAGCCATCTAGCTTGCTGCCTAGAGAGCTGTCGGGGTTCTTGAAGTAGCACAGATTTTTGTGGTCTGTGAGCACAGTTACGGGCCGGTTGGTTCCGGTTAGGTAGTGGCACCACTCCTCAAGGGCACAGAGCACAGCCAAGAGCTCCCGATCATAGATGTCGTAATTCTGTTCCACAGGAGAGAACATCTTGGAGGAGTAACAGCATGGGTGCAGGTCACCATTGCCATCTTTTTGTATGAGTACCCCCCCTGTGGTGGTCAGGGAGGCGTCGGTCATGACAAAGAATGGTTTAGAGGTATCTGGCATGGTCAGTACTGGTCAAGAAGTGAACGCCTGATGGAGGGAATTGAAAGCATTCTATTGCACATGTGTCCAGGACCATGGCTGCCCTTTTTTAGTCAAATCCAAGATCAGCCAAGCAAGTTCTGAGAAATTGGGGATGAACTTGTGGTAAAAGTTGCAGAATCCGATGAACGAATGGACTGCGCATACTGATTTGGGGGATTCCCATTCATCAATTGCCAAGAGCTTGGTGGGATCCATCTTGATGATCCCTTCATGAACAACCATACCAAGGAATTCGACTTCATCAGCATCGAACATGCATTTCTCCAGTTTCAGGCTGAGTTGATTGTCCCGAAGATGTTCCAAAACTCGGCGTGTTCTTTCATGATGCTCCTTGAGATCCTTGGAGTGGATCAGCATGTCGTCCATATATATTATCAACCACCCTTCCGCTACCATATCCTTGAAAATAAAGTCCATGAATGACTGGAAAGTCGCAGGACTGTTGCAAAGGCTGAAAAACATGACAAGAGGCTCGAAGAGGCCGAAGGGCATGATGAACACCGCCTTCCAGGCGTCTTTGGTCTTGATCCGGACATTATTATAGCCCCATTGGATATCCATCTTTGTGAAGTGCTTGGATTCTTTGAGCTGATCCATCAAGTCGCCGATTAGAGGGAGCAGATAGGTGTTCTTGATGGTATGCTCATTGAGATACCGATAGTCCTGGCATGGACAAAGATTACTGTCCTTCTTATTTACAAAGAAGAACGGGAATGCCATGGGGGAATTGGAAGGTCATATACGTCTGGCCTTCAAATGTTTGTCGATGAAATCTTTACATGCCTCTCGCTCCTTTGGATTAAGTGGGTAGGCCTTAGCAACCTTGGGTTTGAAGGACTCGTCCAGATCTATGCCATGATCAAAGGTCCTGTAAGGCGGAAGGGGTCCATCATCCCTCTTTTGGAAGATGTCCTGAAAATCTGAGAAGTCCCGCAGGAGTTCTGTTTTGGTCTTCTTCGCCTCCTGAGCCTGGGCAAGCGAAGTTGAGATTGTTGTTTTACAAATGGAAGGTCTGGTGGGCTTGTCCTTGTCCTCCTCCTCACAGTCTATGAGCGCCGGCATCTCTTCCCACTGCACGGTCGGTTCCGTGTCAGGTACCTTCAGGTGAAACTGAGTGGTCCTTTTCCACTGGTCCTGGTCAACGTTCTGTCGCCACCATGCGACATGACGTTTCCGTAAAATTTCCACCTGGCATGTGTGATTGAAATACATGATGGTGTGACTGAGGGCCGCCAAGTCCTCACGTCCACCAGTTCGAAGCGTGGTCAGGTCCACATCAGATTCTTGCGAGGTCAGTTCCTCGTCAGGCATACACACAAATCCTGTACTCCAGTTGATCTCCGGATTTCGGTCGCAGAGCCATGGTAGCCCTAGGATGACATCATCCTTGCCACAGTCAATAACAAGGAAGTCCCAGAGTTCAGTCATTTTTCCAATGTGTAGTACATATGATAGTTGCCTTCTTGCGAATAAGGCCATTTTGGTTTGGGGTGCCATCTACATTGCTCACCTGCAGGGGAGTCTTGAGTCATGTGGTGGGAATATCGCAAGCCACCACAGTAGCATAGTCAATGAAGCATCCAGTTGCCCCTGAGTCAATGAGGGCTTTTGTCTCGACGATTTTAAACATGGTGTTGTTCGGGGGATAAAGAGTGATGGAAATGGAAATTGATGATGATGAATTCCCCGACACAAACACTGGCGAATATCTTAGCGAATAGTTAACTTTGGCAGGTGGCGGCATTGATCCACTCCTGCCATCTAAAAATCCTTCTGTGCAGTCAGTTCTGTGTCAGTCTGCACAGTTGGTTCCATGACAGAAGCCTTCCCTAGTCCCCTCACTGCTCTTACTACCTTGATTCCTTGTTTGACTGTTTTCCTATGAGCAGACTCTTGAAGAGAGGGTTGCAGTCCAGACCCCAGGCTAAGACCCCTAGCTGTAGTCACTTCCACCCCAAGCTGTGGATTGGGTCCCATTGCGAACGTTTGACCTTTCAGAGATAGGTCCTCATCTGGGGTAGTACTCCAGACGTCCACTGGCACTATAGTGGAAAATCGATTTGTCCATGGTCCAGACTGTACTGCACTGATTCATGGTGCAGCCCTGGTTGCTTCCTTTTGGCACTCTTGGTATGAGGCCAATCATACTGCAGCCATGGCTTGGTAGCCTTCCTCTTCCTCCACAGAGGTGTGGCCCTCCTCGAAAGCCATTTTGAGGATCTCAATAGCAGCGCCTTTCTCATTGCTACTGAGTCTCTCTAGGTAGGATGTTATCTTGTCATCTTCCTCTGTTGTGGTGGTGGTGGCTCTAGTCCTCTGTTGAGGGGTTCAATATGGACATGCGGACCATCCGGAAGATGTGTTCAGGTGAGGACGTGGTGCATGGTTGGTTCCATGTCAGGAGTGGTTGGACAACCTACAGCCAACCTGATGGCATATAAAACATTGGTTTTTCCGCATATACTCAGCACACTGAGTCAGCAATAGACGTATGGCATCTACGTCCATGGCATACGGATCATGGAGTGAGGGTCAAGAGACTGTGGGACCGGGGATATGGGCAATTCCATGGTGGAAGTTTCCTATATGCCTGAGCTGCTGTTGGAACTGTCCAGCTTTGGCGATCCAGGCCTTGTAGTCTTTGGAAATGTTCTCGCATGAGAGTATCATTGTTGTGAGACACAGGCTAAGACCATTGATGAACCACTCGATAAGGGCATTGGGGTAGGTGATTCCTGACTTCTCTGCTAAGAGTTGGAACGTGGAGGCATATGTGTTGAATCTGTCTCTGTCCTGGTTGGAAATCTGTCGCAGTTTGGATAAGTCGGTCCTGGCCTTTGTGGCTATGTTGTAAGGCGAGAATGTAGACTTGAATGCCTCCATAATATTTTTGAAGGTCTTGTCATCATTCACAATATCAGGATTCGTGAGTTTCATCAGCAATCCTTCGCTAAAGGTCTTTCCACGGCCCTTGCTAACCTTATTGAGGAAGGTAAGGGACTTAGTTGTATCTGTGAATATTCCGGCATTGATAAGGAAGTAGGCTTTCATCAATAGGAGCCATCTGTTGGCATCCTCTGGCTCACTGGAGAAGTCTTCTGGGAGCCTGGCCTTAATTTCTGAAACCATATCAGAATTGTCGTCTTCTGGGTGAATCGGGTCTGCACAAGGACCGGTCGGTTCTGGTTCTATATTGTGAAATAAAACAGGGGGTTCCTCATTGTCAGGGACGATAGGGGAGAGCGACGGAGAGGGAGAGGGATCTCGTTCTGCTGTGGGGAGAAAGTCGGAAAGTCTTCCTAATCTCCAGTTCTCACGTGCTAGTTCACGTTGATGTTCCCTATAGAACTGGACTGACTCCAGAGGAGCGAATCAGTCTGGTTCATAAAGGAAATAGTGGTGACTTGGCGGGAGTAAGTGGATCCAGGGAAGTGGCGAAGACATGGGGGTAGAGGAGTCTGTGTGTTCCACAGTGTGGGGAAACATAGAGGAAGCGATCCTTCATGGACTAGGTTTGCATTCTGGAGACGGTGAGTGTGGTCTGAAGAAGCCGCAATCAGATATGATGAGGGAGGGGTATGTCCTCTACACAAAGGTAGGGACAAGAAGAAAAGCTAGTTCTTTTGTAACGGACAGCGTAGTGTTGATGAGCTGTGTAACAATACGGGTCAAAGGACATAGCATTGGTGAGAAGAGGTATGACGAAAGAGTAGGAACAAAGTCTATCTTCGAGACAATGTGAAGACTCGACAGTCTCTCTATCCTGGAACAACACAGGACTCGAGGTCACTAGAAACTAATGCTGATATTGTGTAGAACTAGCTTAGGGAAAATACAGGTGAGAAGTACAAGACTATATATACGGTAGGCCCCTGGTCCATGCGAGAGACAGGAAAGGGAATAAGGAAGTGGAAGCCTGAAGGGATTCCGTTCTGCAAGCAGAGATGCAGTCCCGCAGTGGATCTAGATATGATGCGCAGCATCATTGCAAATACTATCTCGGCCATCAGGAAGAAGTCTGAAATAGACTGATGGCCAACGGAAGACTGAAGGGAATCTAAATATAGCACGGAGGGCGGGGAGCCATGTGAGTCAAAGAGGAAAGGGATCAAGCATATGAGATCTAAATAGCTGGAGGACGACTCCAGTACGAATACAACTCCTTAGAGTGAATGAGCCGTGAGATAAGAGAACGATAAGCAATGAAATGAAGGAAAAAGTGTAGCTCCCTTGTTAAACCGTAACAGAGGTACACGAAGGTGCACAAAGAGGAAGAGGAGAGCTGTAGACACGAGGCAGAGGAGCATCGAGCGGCAGAAGAGGCAGAGGCATGCCAGAGGATGGATGCTGAGGAGATAGCGTGCAAACGGGTGAGTAACCCTTTGGTCCTTTTAGTCCCTTTTTAGCTAACAGAGTTTAGACTGCAGAGATAAAGGTGCAACAGGGCACCAACAAGGGAAAAGGGTGAGCACTGCTGCAGTGCAGGAGGTGCGAGCACCAGGGGATTGAGTGTGAAGCTGGGCCCAGTAAGGGATCATTGTGCTTGGAGTGCTGCGAGACAAAGGTGAAGTGAAAGCACCCCGGAGCAGTGAAGCTGGAGAAATGGAGGAGGCATGTGGACAACAAGGCTGGTCTGTCAAAGAAGCAGAAGAGGACCTCAGAGGCTATGGCGGAGGTCTTGGACAATGAGAAGGAGCTGGAGGGCAAGTTGTGATCCCAATTGGAGACAATTCTTGTTAGGCAAATGCACAGATATACATACCACTGGGTGGCAGTGCTAACACCCATACCCGTACCTACTGATACACCTGTACCCTCAGTGAGGGTGCGGGTAAATTCATGGGTACCACAAATGCATACCCATACCGATACCCATACTCTAAGGACCCAGGGGTCTCTAATGTTTTCTAGTAAATTTAGCAACAATATGTAGATACAAGATCACAAGTCTCCAGCATCATCAACAGTAATCGTAATCCTATCCCATCCATCCTCCAAAGCCTTATCCTCTCCCTCAATGTGTTACGATCACTATGCTAAGCATTTGGACTTAATGAATTTTCTTTTCTTTCTAACCCCTATCTATTCCTTTCACGTGTTCAACACGCATTCTTTCTAACCCCTATCTATTCCTTTCACACGTTCAACACGCATTCTTTCTAACCCCTATCTATTCCTTTCACACGTTCAACACGCATTCTTTTTATCTCCACTCTATTGCTTCTATTCACAACATGCATATCTAATCTTCCACATCTATGCTTCTCATTCACATTAGATATGCACCGTTCCCTCATGCTGCCACATACATGCGCATCACACATGTATGATCACACATGCCTTTACCTCATGTCACCCAGTACCAAGGATACTTACTATATATAGTAGTAGCATAGCATGGTCTGTGCCCATGTACTAGTAGTATAAATACTATTCCCAAGTAGACCAAGACTCTCTAGTCTTGTTCTCTTGGAGTTCTCCCCTTAAAGGCAACTCTGCTCTTCCCTCCTCTTTTGTCTTTCTCTAGTCCAGAGCAACCTAGCAAGCTTCACTCAACAAGTGAGTCTTTAAGGGCCATTTCACAATGTCTGGCAGTGAGCTTATCTTATTCACATCATCTGATTTGATGAGATGGAGCATGCTCTAGTTGCCCAGACACAACAGTGCATGTGTGGACTGTACGGAAAGGCGAGAGCAAACATGAGATAGGAGTAGGCAGCCACAGCTGAACACCTGCTCAACATCAATGGACATGGCTGGGATGGTGAGGTAGTCGATAGCCATGTGGGAGAGCTTGGGATAGATAGCATGCTGCTTGTGCCACCAGCAGACAGCATCATCAGTCTGTTCTATGTCCACTGAGAGGTAGTGATTGATTTCGGACTGTAATTGATCAGCTCTTGGTGGTGTCAAGGCTGTCACATTGTCAAACATGTTCCCTGACTTGTTGCCCTTGATGGATTCATCCATGATCTCAATAATTGCATCATCATCATCCATCATTGAGTACGAGCATGTAAACTCCTCACATATGAGTGCCTCTGCTGTGTCAATCCATTCCGACTCCCAATTTGTGTTTCTGAAGTATGCCAGCTTATGGTGGGGGTGTAGAACCATTGTGATATGATAGACTTCAAAGGAATCCATCAATGAGAGTAGTACTGGTTGAGTGTTTTCTTCCTGAGTGATACAGCCGCATGGATTGCGGGATGATATTGTCGGTTGCATGCAAATGTGGTGAGTTTCTTCTCGATGATGTCCATTGCAGGGATGACAGTAGCGAGGTTTGGTGTTGAACGAGAGAAGAACAGTGTCACGTCTTTGAGGACCTGTCAACATGGGTGATCACATGATCATGGTGAGCTGCACCTGCTTATGTCAATGTTCTCACACCACACCTTCAGCACATCAGCCAATTGCTCCAACACAGTCCACTCTGCATTGCTCAGCTCTAGGCTGTGCAATCCCAAGTCCTGGCTCTGTGTTGTAATGTTCACAGCCTCCTTGTGCCCAAGTGCATAAATCAACATGTCAAACATTGAATTCCACTGGGTAGCAAGATGAGCTCCATCTTCAACTCATTTAGAACCTTGAGCCAAGCGGGAAGATGGATGGTTGTTGAGTTGATGATCTTGAAGGCCAATTTATGAAGCTGAGCAGTGGGATTCAGATGAGAGGACACAAGGTGAGTGAGAATGTCACTTGCCTTTGCTAATGCATTTTTCACCAGTCAAATCTCTTGTTCTAGGAACTGCCATTCTTGATCATTCAACTTGCCTGTCTCATCAACCCATCCATCATCATTATCATGCTCATCATGGTCTGCCTCGTTGTCAATGTCACCCTTATCCTTCTCATCTGATTCCTTGGGATTCTTCGTGCCCACACCATCGTGATCATCACGATCATGGTCATCCTCTTTGCTGTTGTCCATCTTGATATCAAACTGACAAAGTATACTCTTTGCAATTAGGTTTACGATGTGCAAGAAGCAGCGTGTGTGTGAAGCTGGTCCAGCAAACCCATCAGTGAGTACCACCAACTCTCAGATCATGACATTGTTGTTGGCCACACTGTCACAAGTCACACTGAGGATCTACAATGAATGAAGTGGTTATCCCATTGATGTAAGTCTCCGTCTAATGTTGACACACCTGATCTGACAGTCCGAAGTCCTTCAGTGTCTCAGCAAAGACCTTTGCCATTGTCAACCCAGTGTGTGACTTTGGGACAGTAAGTAAGGTCCTGTTGTACCCTGTCATCCAAATCTTCGCTCCAGTTGTCCTATCTTCATGAGGGATAGGAAGTGTCGGTTCTTTACAATCTCAAATGGTCGTAAGCTCACACACCCATCAGACTATTTGTGCCCTAATAATACCTGTTAACACACAAACATTATCATTGGTGCCAAAAAGGAAATAAATCACTGTGTCTTTTCACGAGTGTACTGGCAGTGTGAGTAGGTTATCCATCCCTTTCCCTTTCTTTCACATGTCATGTTGATTGTGCCATCTTGCATATAGCATCCAATAATCTTGTTGCGTACTTCATCAGCATTCTTGGCCTCATCTGCGGCCTTCAAGATGTCCCCACCCCAACCCTTGCAAACCTTGTCATGTTTACACATGTTACTTGTTGAGCATGCGTCCTGTGTGTCTGTGTAGCAGCATACCTACAAATTAATATCAGGTTTGCATCCTTCATGTTCATACAGTGGCATACCTTGACTTTGCAGCCTCGAGCAGCACACTTGAACTGATGGGCACAGCACCCATCATTTTCAATGATTTTTGGTTCCAGCTCAAAGAAGGCATACACAGGTGACACCCACTCCTTCATGAGCTGTTCTAACTTGTCTTTAGGTGTCAATTGGTCAGCGTCTGGGTCATTGTTGCCAATGCTACTGCCATTGTTATCCCCACCTTCACTGGCATCACCATCACCATCTCTGGCTGATTTTCTATCCATACTGTTCTCGTCAACATCATCACGGTCACTGTCGTGGTTGCTGCTGTTGCTATGGTTATCAATGGGGGAATGTACCGAGTCTGGTACATTCACGCTGGGGGCGCCTGCCTTCAGTTTCTTGTTCGCAAGCTGTTTCAGAGCTGCTTTTTCATTGGTAGGTCCACCTTTCCTTTTGTTGGATGGCGCTTGATTATTGTCAAGCACAGCTTGTGCTTTTGAGCTGAGTTTTCGCTTTGCCAAGGATGGGAAGTTGAGCTGCATGGCCATGATGTGAAGGTGAAGGGGGTGGTTTGTTGTGCACAAAAATTCTGTCCAGTTTATCACTGGCAGCGGTTGTTGCCGGAGCTGTGCAAGGGTAGTTAGAGTTTGCATTTTAGTTAGAGTTTACATTTTTTGGATGTACTGTGCCACATAGCCTACCCGCACAAGGGTATGGGTATGGGTGTGGGTGTCAAGCAAGGATACCCGTACCCATACTTGAGCAATACCCCCACCTGTGACCCCAGCAGGTATCCAGTATCCCTGCCATAGCCTAATTCTTGTTGAGACAGTCCAGGACATCTGAAGTGTCCTGGTGCAGCAAAACTGATGCCTTGAGAGGCAGAACACCCTTCTGGCACAGCTCATTGACCTGAAGATGATGGAGGCCTTTAGAGAGGAGGAGTCGGTGGAGGAAGAGGAGGATGTTCCAGAGGAGGAAATGGCGGAGTTGGCAGCTGAGATGAGGGAGAACTCCAGCCAGAGGTCGGAAAGGAAGTAGGAGAAATTACTGTAGAATAGGTAAATTTCTTTGTTTTTATATAATATAAACAGAGTTAGAGAGAAAGAAAAGAAAAAAGAAAAAAAAAAGTGATTTAAGTGAGGAGTGGACCTGGCTTGTCTGGATACTTCCGATGGAAGTCCGAGACGAAGTCCGTTGCATGTCCTAACTCCATAGCGAGTAACCAGGAGGTTTCTTAGCAGTACCCTCATATCCTAACCAATGTACCAAGTATAGGAGTTAGCAATGGCACCTTCTCCAATTGATCTTGGAGTCTAATATCTCTTTGATCTCATACTCGGGTTCGCCTTCAACCTCAACCAGAGGCGGCAGAGGTTGGATGTGGTCTGGAATGGTATTCAGAGTTGAAGGTTCTAACTGTGAAACATGAAAAACAGGGTGTACAGATTTCATGGATTTGGGCAGACAGAGAGTGAAGGAGAGAGTACCAGGTCTCACAATGATGCTGAAGGGACCCAGGAACTTCTTGGAGAGCTTTTTGGATGGTCATATGAAATGGAGGTATTTCGCCTTAAGCATTACTTGATCACCAACCTGGAAGTCCAGAGCAGGACTTTGTCATTTGTCTGCTGGTCCTTGGTAGCATTTTTGCACTTCCAGCATCTCTGATCAGAGGAACTCATGGAGTTCATCCAAGTCTGTGACATAGAATTTAGCTGTGGAGGAGGTAAGATCAAGATCAGAGTGAATGGAGAAGTTGGGATGGTATCCTTTATTGGCGAAGAATGGAGATACTCCAGTGGTAGCACTAGGAGCATTATTGTAGGTGACCTCTGCGAGGGGCAAGTGCTCAGATCAGTCATTTTGCTGGTAGCTGCAATAAATCCAGAGGTATTGCTCGAGTGTCTGATTGGCTCGTTCTGTCTGGCCATCCCCCTCTGGATGATATCCAGAGGTAAAGTGGAGACGCATGTCGAGAGCTTTACCAAGAGATTGGAAGAAGTGCAAAACAAACTTGGAGCCCCTGTCAGAGGTGACATGGGAGGGAACTCCATGCTTGGAGAAGACATAGATGAGAAACAACTTGGCAAATCCTGTAGAGGTGATCGTATTGTGAGTCAGGGTAAAGATACATTGTTTTGATAGTCTGTCGACTATCATGAGGATGGCGGTATAGTCCTTTGAAGGGGGAAGCTGTTCAATGAAGTCCATGGTGATTGAGTTCCATGGTTTCTCCAGAACTGGAAGCTGTTTCAGGAGACCATAAGGATGATGGTGAAGAGTCTTTGCATGAGCACAGGCTGTACAGGAGCTAATGTAATCTTTTACGAAAGTCCAGATTTTTGGCCATGTATATTCACAATGAATGAGCTCCAGAGTACAATTCTGACCAAAATGTCCTGTGGTCGGATGGTTGTGGAATGTCCAGAGTATATGGAGTCAGAGGTTGTTAGCTTCTGGGATGTAGATGTGATTGTCCCATAGGAGGAATCCTTCAGAGTTGATACTCCATTGTGGATTGAGTGATGTGGAGGATAGGAGGGGTGACATGACAGGATCACTGGGGAGTGTGGAGAGGATGTTGGACTGGAGTTGCTCTATGTTGATTAGTGTGGATGCTCAGAGTAACAGAGCTTCTAGAACGGTGGCTTGGAGGGAGGTTGCAAGCTGCTTAGGGGTACAAATTGACCTAAAATTGTCAGGGTTGACATAAGTGAAGTCCTTATTCCTCTCTTTGGGGTAGACATCCCAGTGTCTAGTCAAAGTGTCCGGTTTTGCTCCAAGCTTACCAGGTCGGTACCAAACAACCATATTGAATTGGTTAAGATATTCGGACCAATGGGCTTGGTGGCATGTCAGGAGCTTAGTGGAAGAGAAGTATTTGAGGTTTTTGTGGTCTCAGAGCCTTCCAAATAATGTCGCCAGGACTTGAACGCCTTGAAAATTGCCAGTAACTCCTTATCATGTGTGTCATAGTTTAATTCAGCTCCAGTCAAAGTCCAGGAGAAGAACATGATGGGGTGAAGTTCATGGTTGAATGGAGTTGTAATAGAGAGAATACTGGCAACAGCATAGTCAGAGGCATCAGTCTTGATGGTGATGGGGACGTTCGGAGTCCAGTGAATGAGCACCAGAATGAAGGTGAAAGCGTCCTTGAGTCGTTGGAAGGATTTCCGAGAGAAATTGGAGAAGTCCCAAGGGACTTCCTTGTGAGTGAGGCGAGTTAGAGGGACCACAATATCGGAGTAACCCTGGATGAAGCAATGGTAAAAGTTGGCAAAGCCCAGGAAGGACTAAATGTCCTTGACCTTCCTAGGCTTGAGCCAATCCAGGATTGATTTGATTTTGTTGGAGGCCATTGAGAGACCGGTAAGGGAAAGAACATATCTGAGGTACTTGACTGTGTTGGTATGGAATTCACATTTCTCCAGTTTAACATATAAGCCATTAGCTCAGAGTCGCCGGAGGACTTCTTGAACGTTTTTACGATGTGATTCCATATCATGGGAGTAAATCAGAATGTTGTTGAGGTAAATCACAATGTAGACATCCAACAAATCTGCAAAGATAGTGTTGATGAACCACTGGAAGGCCACCAGAGTGTTGGTAAGTCTGAATGGCATAACTAACCACTCAAAAGAGCCATAGTGAGTATGGAAGGAGGTCTTTCATTCATCACCCTCCACAATATGGACCAAGTGGTATGCATGTCAGAGATTGATCTTTGTATAGACCTTGGCTCCTGAAGGGGCATCAAGAAGGTCAGAGGTGCGGGAAAGTGGATAGTGGTCTTTTCGTGTGATTTTGTTTAATCCTTGGAAGTTGATGCAAAGTCGGAGGGAGCCATCTTTCTTTTGGACAAACAACACCAGAGCTGCATGCGGAGACATAGATTGTCTGATGAATCTGATGTTGAGATGTTCATCCAAGAAGTCACAAAGGAATTGTTGTTTGGTGGCGGAAATGGAATAGATCTTTCCAATGGGGGGTTCTGTTCCTTCCTCTAACTCAATCTTCAAGTCATAGGGCCGATGAGGAGCAAGGGTATCAGCCTTTTGCTTGCTGAAGACATCCGCAAAGTTGTGATATTCCGAAGGAACACCAGAGAGGTTGATTTTCTCGTCAGAGGTAGCAACGGAGGCAGAGGCAGAGCAAGCAGAGATGTCTTCAGTAGACCAGAGAGAAAGGGAGAACTGGATGAAGCCTTCCATCTTACAGGCTTGATGGAATGCAACTGCATTTACAAAGGAGATGTGAGGAGCTGGAAGTCCAGGAGCTTTAGGTGGGTTCAGAGAGCATCCCAAGGGAGGAGTGTCGTCTAGTGATGGAGAAGGTATGCTTGGAGATGTAGAAGGTGATATCAGGGTTGGCATCCTGTCTGCAGGAGTTCAGAATGTGATGCTGCTCGTAACCCAATCAATCAATGGATTGTAGCGGGTGAGCCAGCAATGTCCAAGAACAAGGCTGCATGAAGCATCAGCAAATCAGAATATGATTGCACAGTACTGTACAGTGGTATAAAATGTGGTCAAAAGTGATTTTCTGTGCTAAATAAGCAATGTTTTATGTGCCTGTAAGCACTGTACTCATACTGTACTCACTGTACCTACTGTACCACTGTGTATAAATCACTGTTTTGCTGATGAGGATCCAACAAGATTACATAAAATGTATCGGAGGTGGAGACACCAAAAGTGGTGGATGGTTAGATCTATCACAAGGGTAATGATGGAAGTTGAGGAGCTGTCAAAGAGATGGAGGTTTATTGGAGGAATGGAGTATGCAGTAATGTTGTTTTTTGTGACAAACACGGTGTCTACAAAACAATGAGTAGAACTGGAGTCAATGAGGATGGGTACATTAGAGCAGGCTCCTTCTCACCGCTGCTGGAGAGGTTCGAGGCGATATCCTAGCATATTGGTAGTAGCAGAATTGACTGAGTGGCTATGAACCAATTGAAACCTAGAACAACCTTAATCCTCAACCTCTCCAGCAGTGGCTGGAAGATAACATTGGTAAATATTCACAGCCACTCAGGCAGACCACTGGCAGTGCAAAGTGTCAAGAAAATACTATTACACCCATTGTAGGGTAAGCATAATGTAGTAAATGTATGTACTAGTATGCTGTCTATAATCTAATGCTCATTTCGACCAGTCAAGTGGCAGCACCTGTTGTCTTATCAGATAAGACTGTGGTAGGTAGCTACAAGAAGCATAATCACGTCTGAAATGAGTGTTCTGTGCATCTTGAAGTGTTGCGCTCCTGTTGTGTCCATATATGGTAAGTCATGGCTCAGTGGAAATGCTGCTGTCCAAGTGTGCACAATGGCCTCAATTAACTCTGGTGGTGCCGGCTTCGCATATTATGCCTCAGAAATGCTTCCTCATCATATTTACAAGGTGTATAATTCGTCCAATTAGCCTGATTTGGTCTTGATGTGGTCCAGTGACTTGGTGAGTCCATCTGGCATGAGCCATATAACTGACTCTTATAGGTCGTGATTTCAGTTGTCCTCGATGACAGGGTGGATTCTGGTGCTCTGGAGGCCTCCTGAGATGCTGGATGGGTGGTTGGATGCCTCAGGTGCACTCTCTGTTGTTCGCTTGTGCTTTACATGCTGATTTATCTTCTCTTCAGCTAGTGCTTGTGTTTCAACTTGTTTCAAGTCCAATGTGACATGCATTACTTGTTGTGGTGGTCATTCTGCCTCGTTCCCAAGCAATTTGGATGCTGTCTCCACTGCTATAACACTCCAGTTTGCATTCAACATCTGTCCTCGCCTCATGCACCTGTATCTGGCCTGGTATCTCAGTTCTGCGTGTTCATTTCAATATCACACTCATTCTTATCACTCTCTGGGCATTCCTGAACACTGTGGGTGTCACTCCATATGACCGCTTTGCTTCCCTCACATCCCAGTTATCCCAGGTTGCCTACCTAGCACAGGACCTAAAAGCATCAGTCATACAAGATATGCTTACCACTCATTGAACTGCATTGGCAAATTGGACATGTTGTATATGGACAGCAGACAGTGTAGGAGCGAGACAGAGGTGTGAAACACAAAGATCGCAGCAGATCGAGACAACTGTGTGTACTTAGGCAGCACGAGTGCACACCACAACACCCTTCAACACATGCCAAACATCTATTTTGGATTTGTTTATAGACAGCACACTACATACATTTGTTACATTATGCTAACCTGTCACGACCCAAAAATCACCAAGTCCAAGTCCAGCCAACTTCAGAATACCTCGGACCACCTCTTACCCTCAGACCTAGATATTGTCAAGTCCACCTCCATTCCAACTCCGGAATATCTCAGACTTGTACCTCTGAACTCTGTACCTTCATTAATCCTTTTCAGCTCTAGTCTTCATTCCATCTATCAATTGGTACAATCTGTGGCTGTATCTCTGTGCTCTGCTCGATCATCACTCTACTCCTATGCACATGGCCTTCGCGCAATAGTTATGGACCCAGATCTCCTCCAGGTTTTTAGTGTATATAACACTCCTGTATTCTCCATCGTACAGTAGTACAAATATCTCATCCCTAGCCCTCTTGTCTACACTATTCTTATCATCCCATATGACTTATCCTATTCTCACCTCTCATACATCTTCATCGTGAACCTCTGAAATACAAGGACCAGTGAGTCCGAGTCTGGCAAGGGTGTGACACATAAGTCCTGTGCCGATGTCCTCAACAACTCTGCTCCTCGGTCCCTCCATCCTCCAACATCTCCAGACGTCGCTGCTAGTCAGCAATCCACATGAGACCTCCTATGTACCAACCTTGAATGGACTTTGGTCAACCACCTTCAGATTTGATGCATGACCTTAACAGCTCCAGACCTCCACCAGAGCTAGATCAAGGAGAAAGATGGACCATGACATAACCCTACAATGGATGTAATAGTATTTTCTTGACACTCTGCACTGGTCTGCCTAAGTGGCTGTGAATATTTACCAATGTTATCTTCCAGCCGCTGCTGGAGAAGTTGAGGATTAAGGTTGTTCTAGGTTTCAATTGGTTCACAGCCACTTGTGTTGCAATAGCAAGTACCTGGCATTCATGCACAGGATACTGGGAATCTGCTCTAGGGTTTACTTACCTTAGGACTGGGGGTTCTCAGAGATGATAGCAGTAGCAGATCAAGAGAGATAATTTATATTCAGACTCAGCAGAGTCTTATATATGCTTTGTAATGCTTACTTAATATAAGGTCACATGACTGTAAGTACATGTCCTTTCAACACTCCCCCACCTATACTTCCTCGTTAGTGAGCCTAATTAGGCTTGGTGATATCCAGTGGCATCATGGCTAGTTAGGCTTGTTTGGTGGTCCTTCCCCCCACCAGAAATAAATCATGTCCCAAATACCCTAGTATACTTGGGCTCTAGAGAGTTATCCCCTCGCATGGCTCAGCAACGCTCGGCTCTGCATGCTCAGGGTGTTATGTCCACCTTCCTTATAGAGCCCTCCAATGCTGCTGGTAATGCCGACATGTCTCGGTTACTGCTTCCCATGCTGCTTCTCCTCTCCCCCCATCCTAGTCATCACTGCAAGTGCCGTCGTCGCCATCACCATTGCCATTGCCACCATCACCAATGCCCTCGCCCTCACCGTTGCCATCGCCGTTGCCATCGCCGTCGTGGATGTTGCGGTCATCTGTGCCCTCCTTCCCGCCACAGTCCGTGCATTCTGAAGTGCACTCGCCATTGTCACTGCACTCACTGCCACTGCCAATGTCCTCTCCATCGTGGGCATTGTGATCGTCCTCGTCCTCGTCTTCCCTGCCAGCACCTGCATTTTGCAAGTGCCATTGTTGTTGCTGCACTCGCTGCCGCATCAACACCCTCTCCATTGCAGGCATTTGGTTGTCTGTGCCCTCCCCCTCTTCCCCTCTTCCCTGCCGTGTCTGTGTGTTCCTCCCCCACATCGTTGTCGCTGTTGCCACGCTCGTTGGCATTGGCATCATTGTTCATGGCTCCCTCCTTCCGCGTTTTTTCTACTCCTCATTGTTGATGTGCTCGTTGTCGCTGGCACTGCTGCTCCCATCCTCTCGCCCTTGACAGTTGTTTTGTGTTCTGTCTTACTCCCAAACTTCCAATGTTGTGAGCATCGTCATTGGCTCCATCTTGCTGCACTGCGAATTGAGTTCTTATGCCCTGTCACTTCAAGCGGTACCTGGTTCTCTCGAAGTCCATCTCTATCCATTCATTTGGAGAAGCTATCATGCGAATTGCCACATTTGCTACAGTCCTGAAATATGTTCAATCTCCCTGGGTATGTCAGAAATAGTTGTACTCTGAATTCAGTCTAAAGTTCCTTTAGGCACTATGCATTTTCAAATGTGTGTATCCCTTCATCTTATTGTAATTAGTGTATTTAGAAAAGGCTTGCAGTGGAACCATCAAATACGCCTATAGTGAGGTCAAGCATCATCTCGAGCTCTGCGAAGCCATCAGCTACTCCACCCCCACCCTCAGTATCACTGTTTCTGACTGTCTGCTGTGTCCCTGAAGAAGGGGTTCCATCTGTATTGCCTTGGCCATTGTCCCTTTCCATAGCAGGAGTTGCTCCATTGGTGGTGCTGTCCGTGGCAGTGCCTCCACCACCAGAAATCTCTAAATTGGTACCGTCATCTGTCTGCATGGTGGTGCCTGTACCGGAAGCCGCTAAATTGGTATCGGCATCTGTTGCAGGCATCTGGATGGTGGCGCCTGTACTAGATCCCTCTAGATTGGTATTGCCATCTGTGGCAGGTGGAGGGGATCTATTCTTGTCACTGTGCTCGTCATCCTTGCTTAGTCGTGGTGGGGTTCTGTCATTGTCATTGTTCCTGTCACCAATGAACTCAGCACTCTGGTGCTTCTTTCGGCTCCTACCTTCATCGGCAGTCTTTCGAGTGTGCTTCTTGCCCTTGTCTAAATGTGTTCAGCGAGTCTGCCCTTGGATCTCTTCCAGCTGCTCGTTTCTCTCTTGGCAAAGCTCCTCAAGCTCTTTGGGTGACAGCACCTTCCATTATGTCTCCCACTGCATAACAACATCTCAAGTTGCGTTATGCCACTACAGGCAGTGCTCAGGTTAGCGAATGGAATTGTGTCTGGCCAACCCTCAATGGCAACTCCATAGCGAGACACCACATTACGAAAATAAGAAGACCAGTGCATTCTTGCTTGTGACTCGCCAGTGATTTCACCTGTCAGAATGTTTAGCTAATGATACATGCCACTGACGTTACTACTCATGCAATTTAGAGTTGATCATATCTCAAATAGTGGTGTGAAGTTGTGTAACATGCACCACATGGTTTTGGGCTGAGCCTACCAGAATTTTACATGATTTAGCTCACATTATGCATATAACACTTACCTTTGATGTCCTGTACCGCGAATCCCTCCATTTTACTAATAATTTCTGGTGTATCAAGATGCATTACAGATCCCATGAAGTCCTCCACACCCTTGGACATGTATGCTGACCCTTTCATCAGAAGATCAATTGTTCCACATGTTGCATACAGTATCATCTCAATGCCAGTCCGGGCCTTGAGATTATCCAGCTGTGAATAGACTTCAGTTGACTAACAAAGAGTGAGTTAGGTAAATAATGCACCTTGGTCCCGACTGCCATCAAGGTATGTGTAATGTCGTTGAGTTTCGACTGCGTTGAGATGCGAGTTCCAACTGCCTTGGTGACATGAAAGTCACTGAAGTCTTCGACAAGTTGTTTCTTGTTGGCATCATCCAGTGCTTGGTACTGCGGGAGATTCTCCTTTACCATACTTGGCAATATAGCCTTGCCGCCAGGTGCTGCATTCGAAACTGTCTCACCAATGCAGTAGAGTAGAAGAAATATATACATACTATTGTCTGCAAGTCTGAGGGCCTTCAGCCTGCGGTGTTCTTGTCCCTGCTGCGAGAGGAAAGCATTCCATGGATTAGGTTTCCTCCTGGTACAGAATTTCACATGCCCAAAGTAAAGGTCGGTCTGCACACAGCGCACACTCTTGTGATGGTTGGCAGCAAGTGTGTGCACCGTCTCGTCAACAGTCCTAAATGTGGCACTCAGGTCACTCTGGAATTTTTCTGCCTTGTGGTGTTGTTCTGTCCTGAGTGCCGCATGTGCCTCGGCCGACATGGTGACCTCTGGGCGTTGAGGGGGGGGTGGTTGGATACGTCGGGTGCCTGACTTAGATAAAAGATGGATCTGGGTTACCATTGATGGAAGGGGGATGGGAGGGTGAGTCGAGCATCCCGCACAGCACACAAGGCTTTTTAATGGTTGGAAGGGTGAACAAAAATAATTTTTCAGCACACTAGAAACAAGTAATTCAAGTAAACAAATGGTAGATAAAGAGCGCCAGAACATAAAGGACAAACAACAGGGTCACGGCCCCAATTGCTTGGAGCATGGTGCTAACAATTGGGCACCCAGGTTTCTGTTATAAACGAAGGGTCAGCACAAACGACAAAGATGAAATAAAACCCAATTATGGCCTTGACATTCACACCGGGAGTCACTTGGAGATCTTCAGCGAGCGCGCAAGCCAAATGAGTTGCCTCTTTGTTTGTCATCTTCCATGGCGCAGCCCTCAGAACTGCCTCCCAATGGCTACTGTGCACCATCCTGGTTAGAATGTGCAGGCGAGGTAGTAAATGATCTCCAAGACCAAACTGGTCAAGTACGGCATCCGTGCTTGGCCCGAGGCTAATCAAGGGCGGACCCAGAGCTGAAGTGTCGGAAGGCACAACGAGAGGAAGCTCCGGTTTTTTTTCTCCAGTGGAAGCGAGGAATGCATCTGCAGGGCGACGCTTATGAATAGAATGCTGCCCGCTGGGCGTGCAAGGTGGAGGTGTGTTGGCATGAGGAATAAGTGAAATGGCTTCACTGATCACGGCAGAGGGAGAAGGGCTGTTGGATGTATTGTTGGATGCAAGGGGCTTCTTGAACGCCTGTTGGGATAGGCCAGTACATTGTACACGAGACAGCATAGGGCTTGCAAAGCCAGGGAGATGGATTGGACCCTTGAGAGAAACAGGATGGGCAAACACTACTCAAGGATTAGTGAGATAGATCCCTGGCCAACTGCTGTGTGCTTACTTTTCGTTATGGGAGGGTGAATAGACTCGATCTTGCAGCACTCCTTGAAACGCTCAAGATGGGGGAGAGCAAAGTCTTGACAGAATGCTTGTACCAACATAGCAGTATCACCATTGATGCACTCATTTCAGACCAGCTCACAAGGGGTGATGTAGACGTCAACATTTACTTTATCAGCACTCATGTTCATGTTCGACAAGATTTCATAGCCCATGCACCTAATGAGCAGTGAGATTCCACCGTCCAAATGGTCTTGCACGGTAATCTAATAATATTAAGCTTGTGCACATTGTAGTAAAATAAAGTGTTGACTGACCACATCGAAAATGTCTGATACAGAGGCCTCAAGCACTTTGTGGTTGGATTTATTGGGCAGATTAAATGCTATATATGCGGGATGGAGGCCACCTTGAGTTTTCATATGGTAATGTGTCCCATCCTGGTGTGCACCATGTCTGAGAACAGCTTGAATTGCTGCCTGGCACAGCTCGCTGCTGAAACCTTGCGCAAACGACATGGAATACATAGCTTTGATCTTCACGAGCGTGAATTGATTCAGCCCCTCATAAAGAACAATCTCATCTTCGGGGTTGGCAAACTGAGAGCCCATGATAAAGGTGGCATGAAGATGTTGATGCAAGTGGTTGAGGCTTGAGGGTGCACCACTGGTAACGTACAATTCGTACAATCACACACATGCGATAGGGTAAGATGAGACTCACACAACACTCCCCCCAGCATGTATGACCCACAGTGCTGGCCGGCATGCATGTTCTACATCTTGCACAGCTTGACAATCCATGATAGACTATTGTGTTGACCAGAGTGATGAGTTGAAGGACACTGGCAGAATCTGCATCACAAGCCGCAACGAGTCTTTCCATATCGCAGTGCTCCAAATCCAGCACACACCGCTTCAATTGTGTCCCATAGTAATCAAGTACATCCCAACCCAACACATGAAAATGCAGATTGGAAACTTGTTGTAGAATTGGCATATAAAACTACTGAAAGTACAGGAATAGTCAATCTATGATGTCATGCAGAAACTCGGCCATCTCCTGAACATCCATAACATGTTCATCATCTTCCACTAGCTGATCATCACCCGGATCATTGATATAGAGATTATAAAGTTCATCAAGTGCAGGGTACGAGTCTAAGCATCATGGTCAGCACAACAAATCAAGTAGGGTTGCGCGTCTCTCACCTGTGTGTGCTGGCTCATCACGAGATGGTGAAGGGTTTGGTTCTCTGATGGCGGGCTCATCCTCTTCAGCAGAGCTTTGTGCCACTGGGCCATTAGCGGTGGGAGTTAGTGTTGCACGTGTTCCAATCTCCCCTTGCCTTGCTAGGCTGTACTGTTCCTCGATGAGATTTAAGCAGTATAAATGGATCGCATTCACTGTGGCACGGGTTTGGTGATGATGACACAGTTCAGCTGCCAACAGTGGCTGAACTTCATACATACTCATGATAGTTTTAGATACTTCCACCTCTTCATCATGTATGGCTGTTCATAAACACCGAATTTCCACATTTAGCCTTATAATCTCTTCTTTGGCACGACACAGTTTGAAGAACTTAGCCGTAGCCTCATGGACAGCTGGCTTGGCCCAGATATGATCACGAACATCATCCCGGGTGTGTCGGAGCAAGTCAAACTCACCAAGTGACATGTACTCAACAATCTCCTTCCATGAGATAGAGCATCACGGAGGGATGAGTCGAGATGCTTGAACATTGTATTCAGCAATCGCTTTCTGAATGGTTTGAGATCTTTGTTGAAGATTCTTGCTGATCTGCTGGCAAAGCTTGTACCCTACATTTTACATTAGTGGTGCTGCCCTACATGGACTCATTACTGACCTGTACCAGACAAGGAGAGTTTCGCGAGCTCAAATAAGCGCATTATGACCAACCACTCAAGTTCACCTAGGGCCTCACGGTACTTGCCCAGGGTCACCTCTTCCTTATATTGGTTATACTCGTCACCACCAACTTCCCAGGCTGACTCTAGGCCAAGTAGCTGGTGGAAATGTGTTACCAAGGCTTCCATGTTTTGCAACCTGGTGTAGGCAAGGTCAATGTGAATGTGGGCTGCATTCAGAACAGATGCAATGGTGTTCTGATCACCTTGAATAAGAGAGTTCAATGCACCAATGGCGACTTCATGTGTAGCATTCCATTCGGCCCTGAGTGACAGTGTAAGCAACAAGAGTGACATAGCAGGTAACATAACAAGGGTAATTAAACTTACTTCCTGGCTACGAGTTCATCCAGTGACTGTATGTAATGAATTTTAACTCCATCTTGTGGTGGGACACACTTGACGGATAAGAGATAGGATCGTTCCTCAGCAAGGAAGTGAGGAAAGTCATCATTGGAGAGGTGTAACTTATCCTTGAGTAATGTCAATTTGGCCATTAGTTTGTGAACCAAGGCCATTGCTTGACGGAAGTGATTGTGGATGAAACGAGCTAACGTGAATGGAATCAATAACGCAGATGAAACAAGCTAATGTGAATGGAATCAATAACGTGGATGAAACGAGCTAACGTGAATGGAATCAATAATGCAGATGAAAGGGCAAACATTACATACTAAGTGCTTCATATTTGTCTGCGTTCCAGAAAGAAAAGAATTCTTCAATCGCTTGATGACGATGAAACCATGTTGCATGGTGGGTGCTTCACGCCAGCTCATTCGATGCAGAGAAAAGGTGTTCACACCCTTCACCTTCTGTGTGGCCCACACCTGTGATATACATTGGATGCCAGTCTAATTGACACAAGCAGTTGTGAGCATGGCCGTGAAATGTGCCGACCATAAAGCGTAAGCCAAGGGCTTCCACTCGAGGTCCAATACTGCTGTTGTTTGCCATCTTTGAAAATGCACAGCCAATGTCATATGCGCAACCACCATTGAGACCATATATGGAAAGGAGCCGGCTGATGATTGCAAGCGGGTACTTTGGCCTGGAACTGTCAGTCAGGGAAAAATTGTGTAGAGTTTGTACATACAGCTCGCCACTCTTGATCATGTCACAGGCAAGGAGGACAAAGCGGTGTCGACATGTTGCAATGAATATACCAGACTCCTCGAAAACCGTGTGTGCCTTTTTTCGAACATCTGGCCTAGCATTTTGCCAGCAATCAACACAGTTGAACTTGTTCATTGATCGGCTTGCCTGCCAATCGTCATCATGAATTTGAGAATCTTTCCATGGTGGCATCAGCTGGGTTACCTTGCAAGAGACTAGATTACAAACATGTGTTGCTTTAACTTCGTATTGAAACTTGTTAACCTCCTCGTTACTTAACCAGTAGCTTGATCGAGGCTGACGGCAGTCTTCCCTTGGCACAATGCCATATGCTGATGTGTTCCACCACTTCAGGCTATTATTTCCGTCCATGAAAACGAGCCAGTCAAACGAGAGCTTCAGCTCATCCTCAAGGTGGTAAAAGCAAGCTAGACATTCATTTCGAATCTGCCATTCTTGGCTATCACGATCAAGGGCAACTTGGAGACGGCAGTCAACATGAAGAACAATCTCAAGATACACATCATAAGCATGTGTGAGCTGCTGGAACAGATGCGGGTGGTAAGGGACCTGCTCCACAATTAGCATCAAACTAGCATAAAAGTGTGTCACTTATGTGATGAAGATAACATAATAATTTACAAAGCGATTGGATCATAAATCGAGGGCACGTACGATGGGTCTGTCGATAGACAGCCAATGTCCGAAGAGATATTGCAACACCAGGATAAATGGGTGAGCAGCTAAGGTATCCATGAAAGATGAGGTTTTCATTGGGGAATAGATGATGGGGGTGGGCAACGAGTGTCATTTTGCGTCTGTCTGAAGATAAATCAATGATAACTCAAGTGAACAGCACTGGCAGTTTACCAAAGAGATCGATGAGCTCAACATTATGAATAGTTCCAGAAGGGTCATCAACAGGTTCCTTGATTGCCAGCTGCATCTCAGGGAAGCCCAATTGATCAGATTCGCGAGATTGATACACCAAATAAGCCTCCACAAGACAGGGCATCTGGGTATCCCATTGGCTGAGCTGTATGTTGATGCGATTCCTATGGGTACGTGCATCTATTGGGTGCCTAAAAAGGTCTCATAAACAACAGAAACAATTCACTGTACAAGCTTACCATCCAGGAACAGGCTTGGCAAGGCTAGAGAAGCCCTCGCTGTCATCGTCGCTCTCGACATCTTCATAATCCGAGTCCAGAGGATTGTTTGGTAAAGGTTCATCATAGCATATGACCATGGCTTGGTCCTTGAACATCTGGTTGACGGTATCCTGATCCGCAGGTGACAATCCTTGACCAAAATATCAGTGATCAAATTCATGAGAGCTGGTATAACTTACCTTGAATCTCCAAAGCACGTTGTACTTCAATCCAATGAAGATGTTCCGCCCATTTACCTGGCTGCAACGTGGTTGTGCGCCTAACCCCATCTTTGAACGAGTGGACGTAGATGGACTTCGAGAGACCCGGGTACCACTTGAAGTGATGGGGCATAAGAACTCAATTTGCAGTGCAGCAAGATGGAGCCGATGACGATGGTCACAACATTGGGAGTTTGGGAGTAAGACAGAACACGAAATGGCTGTCGAGGGCGAGAGGGTGGGAGCAGCAGCGCCAGCAATGACAAGCACATCAACAATGAGGAGTAGAAAAAACGCGGAAGGAGGGAGCCGTGAACAATGATGCCAATGCCAATGAGCATGGCAACAGCGACAATGATGTGGGGGAGGAACACACGGACACAGCAGGGAAGAGGGGAAGAGGGGGAGGGCACAGATGACCAAATGCCTGCAATGGAGAGGGTGTTGATGCAGCAGCAAGTGCAGCAACGACAACGGCACTTGCAAAATGCAGGCACTGGCGGGGAGGATGAGGACGAGGACAATCACAATGCCCACGATGGAGAGGACATTGGCAGCGGCAGTGAGTGCAGTGACAATGGCGAGTGCACTTCAGAATGCATGGACTGTGGCAGGGAGGAGGGCACAGATGACTGCAACGTCCATGACAGTGATGGCAACGGCAATGGCAATGGTGAGGGCGAGGGCATTGGTGATGGTGGTGTTGGCGATGGCGATGGCGGCGATGGCACTTGCAGTGACGACTAGGATGGGGGGAGAGGAAAAGCAGCGTGGGAAGCAGTAACCGAGATGTGTCAGTATTACCAGCAGCGTCAGAGGGCTCTGTAAGGAAGGTGGACGTAACACCCCAAGCACGCAGAGCCAAGTGTTGCCGAGCCATACGAGGGGATAGCTTTCTAGAGCCCAAGTATACTAGGGTATTTGGGACATGATTTATTTCTGATGGGGGGAAGGACTGCCAAACAAGCCTAACTAGCCATGACGCCACCAGATGTCACCGAGCCTAATTAGGCTCACTAACGAGGAAGTATAGGTGCACTCCCCCTTGTCTAGTATATGGTAGATACTTAGATATAAAAGTAAGGAATATAAAGTAAAAGAAACATCCGCACAGTCTTATGACGGCGAGTTGAATTCCAAACCGAGCTGGGAGTGGAACTCCTTGAACTTGACATATTCAAGGTTCTTAGTGAACATATCCACAGGGTTGTCAGTCCCTGGAATAAAGAGCAGCTCTACCTGCTTCCATAGCATCACAGCATCACGTACAAAGTGGTAACAGATCTGGATATGTTTGGAACATTTTTCGGTAACAGGGTTTTGCGCAATGAAGAGCGAACCTTGATTGTCACCACAAACAGAGATGGGGCCAAGGCGATAGCCAAGTTCTTCCATCATTTGATGAATCCAAATAGCCTGGCGCATACAGTCACTCAAGGCCATGTACTCAGCTTCCTAGAAGACAGAGCAGTGGTCTTTTGTAAGTGTGAGTTCCACAAGAACACACCATCCACGAATTTCAGGTAAAAACCTGTCTGCGAGTGAGACGTGACTTTGTCTTGTCCCCAGTCAGAGTTGGTGCAGGCGATGATGCCTTTACCAGTTTTCCCATTGTATACAAGAGAGTAGTCTTGGGTACCGAGTAGATGCCAGCAGATGTATAGAGCCTTGTTAAGGTGCTCTTCTGATGGCTTGGCAGACATGCGGGCAAGTTGGGTAACTGCATAGGAAATGTCAGGCCTTGTGCTGATCATAAGATATAGCAATGATCTGATGACCTGTTGGAATCACGTCCGAAGTTCTGGTTGGATAGGAAGATCATTCTTCTCTGGGTAGTAGCCCTGAGAGAGAGGAGTGTTGGCAAATTTGGCATTTGTCATGCTGCATTGCTCTATGACTTTGTCGAGGTATTCTTGTTGGTCTATCTTAATTGTTTGACCATCTTGACATATGTTCATGACAGGGGAGAATATTTGATTGAAATCAATCCCTTCTACTTGAGAGAAGCCTTTGGCGACAAGCCGGGTTTTCTTTCTTCTGTTGGTTTTTACATCAAAGACCCATCGATTCTTGATAATCTTTCTATTTGCAGGACAATCCATGATTTCATAGACCTTGTGATCCTTGAATATCTGTAACTCATCATGGCAGGCTTTATGCCAAAGTGTTTGTTCCACTTGTGGTAACTTGAGGATGTCACAGTATGTCCATTCACAATAGTTCACATTGGACTGTTCCTTTTCCAGCGGGAAGGCATGGCTGCAGAGGTTTGAAACCAATGCATCTCCCCCTTCCCTGGTTATGCGCTCTACATCATCTTCCAATGGAGTTGGGGATGGAGGCAAACCACCAGGGACAACAGGTGAATCTGATGGTCCAGCTGATGCTTCTCCAACAAGTCTGCACCAGTTCTGAGGTGTGTTCGATGTCTCAAAGCTGCTTTATCAGTTCACAGCACTCCCCATATATATTTCCGGGACGGAGGAGGGCACAGTGCTCTCACTGTGGGTGCTGTGGACAGGCGGGTGGAGGCAGTGGTGGTTGATGAGGAGGGGTAACAGGAGGTGCTGGGGGTGCCAGAGGTGGTGTAGGTGCCCTAGGGGCAGGAGGTGGAGGTGGTGTGCTAGGCTGGATGGGCGCCAGGCAACAAGGATGGACAGTAGAAGGAGCAATTTCTACATCTGACTCCAAGTCTGAGGGTGTAGAATCAAAGTCCAAAGACCCATCATTATGAGAGTGAGAACACAGTGGGTGGTTAACCGGCTGGTGTGGCTGAGCCTTTGAACACCTTGGGAAAAGGTGCTCATCAAATATGGCATGGGCTGACATGTGTAGTGCGTTATTAGGGTGCATGAAAAGGTAATTTGAATCACTACTGGCAGATACACCCAAGTACTAGATCATCAGTTGCAATTTAGGCTGCAATTTGCCTTTGCGAGTCTTGACTGGAATGTGGACATATGCGCCACAGCCAAAAACCCGAAGATGCATAAAAGTAGGCTTTTTGCCTGTGAGCATCTCAGATGGCATTTTCCAGTTGAGCCAAGCTGAAGGGGTGCAATTATACACATGAAGTGCATATAACACCACAAACTTCCAATAGGAATCAGGCAGGCAAGCCTGCAGTTGCATGGGCTGTGCCTTGTCCATAATAGTATGGATCAGGTGTTCCGCGCATCCATTCTGCTGGTGAGCATAGGGGGCAGATTGTTGTATATGGATGCCATTATCGCACATATACTCAGTGAAAGCTTTGAAGGTGTATTCTCTCCCTGCATCAGAGTGCCAGTGTTTTATCATGGCATTGAATTGAGTACACACATAGGCATGAAATTGCTTGGTTACTTTGAGCGTCTGATCCTTGGTTTTAATCAGGACCAGCCAAGCCATAAGGGTGTAGTCATCATAAAAGACGACTGTGTACTTGTACTTGTGGTATGACTCAATTTCAAACGATTTTAAATTGGAATGAATTAACTCAAAGGGAGCGCTTGCGCGCTTCTCACTATGAGGAAAAGTACGGTTTGATTGTTTACCAAGCTCACAACCAGAGCATAAAGGGGTTGTGGACAGAATATCGATGTCTGGGAAGTCTTTAATGTGTCACACCCTGCTGTTGGTGTACAGCCGCCTGCACCACCTCGCTGCATCACTACTCGCCATCACCATCACCATCACCTCGCTGTGCAAAACACAAACAGGAACACGACAATGTGCACATGTTCCTGTTTGCATTTGCATATGAGCACCTTCACTGCCACATCACACATCACCTGCCTGGGCCCACCTCACAACAAGGACATGCCCTTGCCCCCTTGCCCTCTCAGCCTCCCTTGTTGATGCACCCTCAAGGCTTCCCCTCACCCTTGTCCACAAACAATGATAACAACAACAACAATGCAATGATGCGCTGCCACCGCCACTGATGTGACGATGCTTGTCTTGTCCCCATGACCTCACACTCACCCATCACCATTGCCATTGCCTCATCATGCAAACACTGTCCCCTCTCCCTTGTTTTCACCCACGATGGTGATGCAACAACGTGCTGACAATGAGGACTCAGACGCAATGACACAACAAGGACAAGGATGCACCCCTCGACGAGTGCACAAGCACAAGCATGCAATTGGATCGAGCTCATCATCCAAGTGTGCCAGTCACTCATACACTCCACTGTCCTCCGCTGGCGTCTGGCAGATAGAATTCTGCCATTGTCCAAGCATGCTGGTCACTTGTGTCCTCTGCTGGCATCTGGCAGATAGAATTCTGCCATTGTCCAAGTATGCTGGTCACTTGTGTCCTCTGCTGGTGTCTGGCAGATAGAATTCTGCCATTGTCCAAGCGTGCCAGTCACTCGTGTCCTCTGCTGGTGTCTGGCAGATAGAATTCTGCTGTTGTCCAAGCACGCTGGTCACTCACATCCTCCACCATCCTCCGCTGGCATCTAGCATCTGGGACTCCGCCATTGTCCATGTGTGCCAGTGGCTGGCACACTCCACTGTCCTCTGCCAGCATCTGTAACAAGGGGGCTACACTTTTCTTTCATTTCTTTTCACTTATTGTTCTCTCATCTCACACCTCATTCACTCTAAGGAGTTGTATTCATACTGGAGTTGTCCTCCAGCTATGTAGATCTTGTACACTCAATCTCTTTCCTCTTTGGCTAACACAGCTCCCCCCCTCTGTGCTATATTTAGATTCCCTTTGGTCTTCCGTCAGCCATCAGTCTTCTTCAGACTTCTTCCTGATGGCTGAGATAGTATTTGCAATGATGCTGCACATCATATTTAGATCTGCTGTGGAACTGCGTCTCTGCTTGCGGAATGGAATCCCTTCAGACTTCCACTTCCTTATTTCCTTTCTTGTCTCTTGCATAGACCAAGGGCCTACTGTATATATAGTCTCATACTTCTCACCTGTATTTTCCCTAAGCTAGTTCTATGCAATATCAGCATTAGTTTCTAGTGACCTTGAGTCCTGCATTGTTCCAGGATAGAGAGACCGTCAAGTCTTTGCATCGTCTCGAAGATAGACTTTGTTCCTACACTTTCATCATACTACTTCTCGCCGATGCTACACTCTTTGACCCGTATCATTACACAGCTCATCAACACTATGCTGTGCATTACAAAAGAACTAGCTTTTCTTCTTGTCCCTACCTTTGTGTAGAGGACACACCCCTCCCTCATCATATCTCACTGCAGCTTCTTCAGACTGCCTTCACCATCTCCTGAACGTGAACCTAGCCCATGAAGGATTGCTTCCTCTATGTTTCCCCATACTGTGGAATGTACAGACTCCTCCACCCCCACATCTTCACCACTTCCCTGGATCCACTTACTCCGACCAAGTCACCACTATTTCCTTTATGAACTGGACCAATTCACTCGTCCGGAGTCAGTCCTATTCTACAGGGAACATCAACATGAACTAGCACATGAGAACCAGAGACTAGAAAGACCTTCTGACTTTCTCCCCACAGCAGAATGAGACCCCTCTCCCTCTCCATCACTCTCCCCCATCGTCCCTGATGACGAGAAACCCTCTGTTTTATTTCATGATATACAACCAGAACCGGCTGGTCTTTGTGCAGATCTGATTCACCCAGAAGACGATAATGACTCTGACATGGTGTCAGAAATCAAGGCCGGGCTTCCAGAAGACTTCTCCAGAGAGCCAGAGGATGCCAACAGATGGCTCCTATCGATGAAAGCCTACTTCCTTATCAATGCTGGTATATTCACGGATACAACTAAGTCCCTTACTTTCCTGAATAAGGTTAGCAAGTGCCATGGAAAGACCTTTAGTGAAGGATGGCTGATGAAACTCACGAACCCCGATATTGCAGATGATGACAAGACCTTCAAAAAGATTATGGAGGCATTCGAGTCTACATTCTCACCTTATAACATAGCTGCCAAAGCTAGGACCGACTTATCTAAACTGTGACAGATTTCCAACTGGGATGGAGACAGATTCAACATGTATGCCTCCACGTTCCAACTCTTAGCAGAGAAGTCAGGAATCACTGACCCCAACGCTCTTATCGAGTGGTTCATCAATGGTCTTAGCCCATGTCTTGCAACGATGATACTCTCATGTGAGAACATAAAGACCACAAGGCCTGGATCGCCAAAGCTGGACAGTTCCAACAGCAGCTTAGGCGCATAGGAAACTTGCACTGAGGAATTGCCCATATCCCCAGTCCCGCAGTCTCTCAACCCTCACCCCGTGACCCATACACCATGGACATAGATGCCATACGTCTATCGCTGACTCAGCACACTGAGTACATGCGGAAAAACCAATGCTTTATATGCCATCAGGTTGGCTGTAGGTCGTCCAACCACTCTCGACACGGAACAGACCGTGCACCACGTCCTTGCCCAAACACATCTTCCGGACAGTCCACATGTCCATATTGAACCCCTCAACAGAGGACTAGAGCCACCACCACAACGGAGGAAGATGACGAGATAACATCCTACTTAGAGAGACTCAGTAGAGATGAGAAAGGTGCCACTATTAAGATCCTCAAAATGGCTTTCGAGGAGGGCCACACCTCTGTAGAGGAAGAGGAAGGCTACCAAGCCATGGCTGCAGTATGATTGGCCTCATACCAAGAGTGCCAAAAGGAAGCGACCAGGGCTGCACCATGAATCAGTGCAGTATGGTCTGGACCATGGACAAATTGGTTTCCCACTATCGCACCAGTGGACATCTGGAGTACTACCCCGGATGAGGACCTACCTATCTCTGAAAGGTCAAATGTTCACAATGGGACCCGATTCACAGCTCAGGGCAGAAGCGACTATGGCAAGGGGTCTTTGCCTGGGGTCTGGACCGCAACCCTCTCTTCAAGAGTCTGCTCATAGGAAAACAGTCAAACAAGGAATAAAGGTAGTAAGAGCAGTGAGGGGACTAGGGAAGGCTTCTGTCACAGAACTGACCATACAGACTGATGCAGAACTGACTATGCAGAAGGATTTTTGAATGGCAGGAGTGGATCGATGCCACCACCTGCCAAAGTTAACCATTTGCTTAGATGTTTGCCTGTGTTTGTGTCAGGGAATTCATCATCGTCAATTTCCATTCCCATCATCCTTTATCTCCCGAACAACACTGCATTTAAAATCATCGAAACAAAAGCCCTTATCAACTCTGGGACAACTGGATGCTTCATTGACTATGCTACTGTGGTGGCTTGTGACATTCCCACCATGCGACTCAAGACTCCCCTATGAGCAAGCAACGTAGATGGCACCCCCAATCAAAATGGCCTTATTCGCAAAAAGGCAACCATTGTACTATGCATCGGAGAAACAACTGAACTCCAGGACTTCCTTGTTATTGACTGTGGCAAGGATGATATCATCCTTGGGCTACCATGGCTCTGCAATTGAAATCTGGAGATAGACTGGAGTACAGGATTTGTGAGTATATCTGATGAGGAACCGACCTCGCAACAATCTGACATGGACCCGACCATGCTTCACACGGGTGGACGTGAGGACTTGGCAGCCCTCAGTCACACCATCACATATTTCAATCGCAAATGCCAGGTGGAGAAATTACGGAAACATCATGTTGCGTGGTGGCGGCAAAACATAGACCAGAACCAGTGGAAAAGAACCACTTGGCTTCACCTGAAGGTACCTGATGCAGAACTGACCATACAGCAGGAAGAGATACTGGCACTCATAGACTGTGTGAGAAGGATGAGACAAGTCTACCAGACCTTCCATTCGAAAAACAACAATCTCGACTTTACTTGCCCAGGCTCAGGAGGCGAAGAAGACCAAGGCAGAACTCCCGCAGGACTTCTCAGATTTTCAGGACATCTTCCAAAAGAGGGGTGACGGACCCCTTCCACCTTACAGGACATTCAATCATGGCATAGATCTGGACGAGTCCTTCAAACCAAAGGTTGCCAAGGCCTACCTGCTTAACCCCAAGGAGCGAGAAGCATGTAAAGATTTCATCGACAAACACTTGAAGGCTGGATATATATGACCTTCCAATTCCCCCATGGCATCCCCATTCTTCTTCATCAATAAAAAGGATGGTAATCTTCACCTGTGTCAGGACTATTGGTATCTCAATGAGCATACCATCAAGAACACCTACCTGCTTCCTCTAATAGGTGACTTGATGGATCAGCTCAAAGGATCCAAGCACTTCACAAAGATGGATATCTGATGGGGCTATAACAATGTCCAGATCAAGACTAAAGATGCCTGGAAGGCAGTGTTCATCATGCCCTTTGGCCTCTTCGAGCCTCTTGTCATGTTTTTCGGCCTTTGCAACAGTTCAGCAACTTTCCAGTCATTCATGGATTTTATTTTCAGAGATATGGTGGCAGAAGGGTGGTTGATTATATATATGGACAACATGCTGATCCACTCCAGGGATCTCAAGGAGCATCATGAAAGGACATGCCGAGTTTTGGAACATCTACAGGACAATTGACTCGGTCTGAAATTGGAGAAATGTATGTTCGATGCCAATGAAGTTGAATTCCTCGGTATGGTCATTTATGAGGGGGTCATCAAGATGGATCCCACTAAGCTCTCAGCAATTGATGAATGGGAATCCTCCAAATCTGTATGCGCAGTCCATTCATTCATCAGATTCTGCAACTTTTACCGCAAGTTCATCCCCAACTTCTCGGAGCTTGCTCGACTGATCTTGGATTTAACAAAGAAAGGGCAGCTGTGGTCCTGGACACATGTGCAACAAGAGGCTTTCGATTCCCTCTGTTGAGCCTTCACTTCTCGACCAGTATTAACCATGCTGGATACCTCAAAACCATTCTTCGTCATGACCGACGCCTCCCTGACCGCCACAGGGGAGTACTCATGCAAAGGGATGGCAATGGTGATCTGCACCCTTGCTGTGATTTCTCCAAGATGTTCTCTCCTGTGGAACATAACTATGACATATACGACAGGGAGCTCTTAGCTGTGCTCTGTGCCCTTGAGGAATGGCGCCACTGCCTCACTGGAACTGACTGGCCCATTACTGTGCTCACAGACCACGAGAATCTGTGCTACTTCAAGGACCCCTGACAGCTCTCTTGGTGGCAAGTGAGATGGCTATTGACGTTACAGGACTATGACCTCCTGTTTCAACATATACCCAGTGCCAACATGGGCCCCACAGATGCACTTTCTCACCAGGATAAAACGGACACCTCACAGGATAATGCTGACATGGTCCTCCTCCTGGGAGAACTCTTTTTATGGAAAATCAACACCGACCTGCAGGCCAGCATCGAGGAATCTACTTGGACAGATGGTTTCGTGATCAACCAGTTGAAGCAGCTGCATGGCAGTGCTTCTGGTATCCCTTGCTCTTCGATTCACGACTGGCGATACGACAATTCCATCCTTTATTTTAAAGATTGGGCCTATGTGCCTGAAGCCCACTGGAACGACCTTCTCCATGTTGTCCATGATTCTCCTGTGGGGGGTCATGGCAGTTATTACCAGACCATCAATGCAGTACAACATGACTATTGGTGGCCTGGACTCACTACTTACGTGTGCCGCTTCATTCAAGGCTGCACTATTTGCCAGGCCAACAAGGTCAACATGCATCCTACCGTTCCTCCTCTCACCACTCTACTGGTGGATTCTACTTGCCCTTTCCAATGTCTCTTGGTTGATCTTATCACAGACTTGCTGCTGTCGCATGGATATGATTTGGTTATGGTCATGGTCAACCATGGCCTTACAAAGGGGGTGATTTTCACTCCAACTCACAAGAGCACAAACACTGAGGGCATTGCACAACTATTCTTCAAAAAGGTTTTTCCCTGTTTTGGACTCCATGACAAGGTTATCTTGGACTGCGATCCACAATTTGCCTCCGCCTTTGCTCTAGAACTGGTGAGGCTCTTGCAGTATGATCCGCTCCTTTCCCTGCTTACCACCCTCAAACAGACAGAGAAATGGAACGAGTCAATCAAGAATTGGAAACCTATCTATGGATCTTTTGCTAAGGGGATGCCACCTGATGGTTGGACTTATTACCAATGGCGGAGTTCTGCCACAACTCCTCCATTCATTTGGTAACAGGAAAGACCCCATTTTCTCTCATGATGGGATTCAAGCTGAGGGCTTACCCATCACGCAGCAACACCACCTTCTTGCCCACTCTGGAAAAATGCCTTGGAGACCTCGAGGAGGCTCACAAGGAAGCTACCACTGCCCACAAGAAGGCACAACGATATATGCACGAACGAGTCACTTCCTGCTTCAAACCATAGAAAGTCGGAGATAAGGTATGGCTCAAAGGCTGTAACCTGAGGCTTCATTATCCTTCTAGAAAACTCGCTCCTCAAAGGGAAGGACCCTTTGAGATCTCACAGGTCATCTCACCCATTTCATACAAACTTCAACTCCCACAAATGTGTAAAATTCACAATGCCTTCCATGCATCACTTCTGACTCCCTATCGGGAAACTGTGGAACACAGACCAAATTTTGTTCCGCTTCCACCGGACACTATAGATGGGGAGGAGGAATTTGAAATAGATCAAATCCTCTCCCATTGGGGTTCTGCTCGATGCTGCCACTACCTCGTTTCGTGGAAAGGATACCCATCCTCCGAAAATACTTGGGAGCCTGAGTCCAATCTTGGACATGCACAGGATCTCCTCAAAGAACATAAGGCTAGGGATCCCATCGCCTTCCCTTCATCGTAACCTCCATCACCCTCAGTCACACTTGCTTTTTGAGTCAAGCCCTTGCTCCTCCCTATATTCATCATCGTCGTCAATGTCCAATGTCCTCCCGCTCCAACTCCCCATCTGCATCCATTGCCTTCCTGCCAGAAATCAATGAATCCTCTATTCTTCTGTCCTTGAAAATGCCACTGCCGCCCTCACTTTTGGAAACCTTCCCATATACCAGGATAGACCAATACTCAAATCTCTGGTGGAGCTCTTTCATACATATGCCACTGCTTGCACCATCCATGCTCAGCTCCTCCCCCATGGGACTCTGCCTGTCTATGCCTTGGCCATGGAACAAGCCATCCATGAATGTCAAGATGCCGTCCTTGATGCCCTCACAGATCATGGATTCACTGACGTCGTCCATGACCCTTGGTCCTCCACATTCTTCGACCCATGGTCAGCATCCTACCTGCCAACCTGTATCAATACTATCTTGACAACAAACCCAACCATCTCTGGGATGTGGACACTTGGGTGCGAGACCACCCAAACACTCGAAACTCCATCTGGGTGGATGACTCCACTGCCTCCCAACATTCTTGCTCCTGCACCCCATTACCCATCCCAGCTCCAATGCCCACCACTCGTGCTCCTACCCCTGCAGAGATACAGAGTCTCCTGGAGGACTTAGCCCAGGTGATTGCCCTAGAAATCAGAACAGCCTGCTACCGCCACTGAGGTTTCAGCTTTTCTCTCCACAGTCCCCTTACTTGGAGATTCCACACCTTCCCCCAATGGTGTTGTTCTCCTGCCCAGGAACAGCCCACCACTCCAACACCCTCCAAGTGTTCTCATAAGCTCAGCAAACAACCCTCTACTACAATTGTCTTCGGACTTCCCTCTTCTGTGTGCTGAACTATGGGAGTAGCTGCAATGCCAGGTGGCCACCACTCTTGAAAGGTAACTCCATTCCCCTCCTCTGGCCGCTATAACAAGGACGCTGCGGCGATGCCCTCACCATCACCTGGGACCTCAGGTAACCCTATAGATGCCGACTGCTTTCCTACCCCCATTCCCACACTCTCTCAATGCTTTGTCTGCTTCAAACAGGGGCACATTTGCCCTGATTGTCCACAATATGAATGTCCTTTCTGCCGCACCACTGCTCCTGGTCATATTCAGACCTTCTGCCCTCGCTGCCGCTGTCTTCTCTGTGGAGAACTTGGCCACTGTGATGAGAATTGTCTTGTTTGTCATCCCGATCCTATGGATAACTATGATCCCACTGACTTTGAAGTCAATGAGGGGGATAATTAGGTGTTTCACAGGAGCTTCAACACTAGGAAGGGGGTAATGTTACAGTTTAACAAGGGAGCTACACTTTTCTTTCATTTCATTTCACTTATCATTCTCTCATCTCATGCCTCATTCACTCTAAGGAGTTGTATTTGTACTGGAGTTGTCCTCCAGCTATGTAGATCTTGTACGCTCAATCTCTTTCCTCTTTGGCTCACATGGCTCCCCCTCCTCTGTGCTATATTTAGATTCCCTTCGGTCTTCCGTTGGCCATCAGTCTTCTTCAGACTTCTTCCTAATGGCCGAGATAGTATTTGCAATGATGCTGCACATCATATTTAGATCTGCTGTGGAACTGCGTCTCTGCTTGCGGAATGGAATCCCTTCAGACTTCCACTTCCTTATTTCCTTTCTTGTCTCTCACACGGACCAGGGGCCTACCATATACATATATAGTCTTGTACTTCTTGCCTGTATTTTCCCTAAGCTAGTTCTACACAATATCAGCATTAGTTTCTAGTGACCTCAAGTCCTGCATTATTCCAGGATAGAGAGACCATCAAGTCTTTGCATCGTCTCAAAGATAGACTTTGTTCCTACACTTTCGTCATACTACTTCTCGCCGATGCTATGCTCTTTGACCCGTATCATTACACAGCTCGTCAACACCATGCTGTGCATTACAGCGTCTGGCAGATAGAACTCTGCCATTGTCCAAGTGTGCCAGTCACTCATGTCCTCCGCTGTCCTCCACCAGCATCCGGTGTCTGGGACTCTGCAGGCACATGTTTTACATAAGGGTTGTGTATGGCAAGACATTCATTGGTTGTAGAGGCAAACACTGGAGCTCTGGAGTTGCATGTTGGATCTTCGAACGCAATGCAGATATAGCCCCTGAACTCGAGTGAGTATATACCTCTGTACCTTTGTCATGGCATGTACTAGCCAGTGTTTTCCTGTCATCTTGCAACTGTAAATCGTGCAAACCATTATGGTCATCACTCATTCAATGGAGTGGTGGATGAGATTGTGCAACCCCACCAGGTGGTTGTGGAAGACACAAACTATTATGGCAATGAAGACATCTATATACCTCCACAAGAGAGTTCCAACCTCAGTGGCTATGACCTCACTACCCATGATGACAACAAGCAACACCACTGGCGACATCTGGATTCACGCAGCGAGAGCATCCTTGTGGTTTGGACAGTCCAGATGAAGAGGAACTAGCAGAGTCCATACTCCTGGTTATGTGCCTCAAGTTTTGTGCCTGTTCATGAAGTATGTATGGCAGATGAGCGGGGGGAATGGGATAGTGGCAGGTGCATGACAAGTGATATACAGCTTTGTCGGCAGGGTTGGGGCAGAGCCCAAACTTTGTTTGAGTTATATAAGCCATTTGGACAGCTCAGACAGCTCAGACAGCTCAGATGTTTGGAAAGTTCAATTCCCAGACTTTTTGCAGCTGCAAAATGCATCATGATTGGTACTACATATAGAGTGAGTGTACAAACTAAAGCCGTAGGGTATACCATGCTTGTGGAAGGTGGAAGATGGGGCTTGAAGGATCCGACTTGCCAAGCTGACCAGCATTGAACAATGATATCAATGGGGAGGCCACATGCATCTGCAAGGAAGGATTGGGCCAAATGTGGAAGGACATCTGGTGGTGCAGCCAGGGAATGATCAGATGGTTGGATGAGAGTGATATTGTCCTTGATAGCAGCAGTAGCAGCAATGAATAGAAGCAAGTGTTCGAATGGGATTGATTTTAATGAGGGATTGGCTGTGACATGAGAAAGCATTGCTAGATCCATGCTGGACTGACAAGCATGGTGACCTGCAAACCGTCAGGAGGCGGGATGCAGCGACGAGAGTGTGACCGTCGGCACAGTTCAATCTCTGCATGAGTGCCTCGGACTGTCAGATGGTTCAGATGGCTCGGATAATCTGTGACTTTTTGGCCACATCACGCAATGTCACAATTCTGCAATTTTTCACCTAATATACCCGAAAACCAAGCCTGATAAGGCTCGGCACAGGATTACATCTCCCTGCCTTGTTAGGCTTCAGAATGGCATTTGCCACCTCCAGCGATAAAACGTGCCCCAAACCTAGTACGACCTTAGGCTACTCCATTCCCTCTATCCCACCTCGGCCCACTTGGCACCACCTTGGCATTGCGTCGGGAGTCTCCATTCCAAAAGCGGTAGTGTCGGGCAACGTTAACATGACAATGTTACCGCTTATCAGCTTCCCACACTCCTTTCCCTTTACCCTTATCATCAGTGTCATCGTCGTCGTCATCGCGCACGTCCTCAGTGCACTCAGCACCCCTCCTTGCTGTCAATCCCCTCCCCACCAACAGTGTCGCTGCTGCTGTTGTCATTGGGCACTTGCTCAGGGCAACATTAACCCGCCCATTGTGCACACCTCGCGTGCCTGTGACGGTGACCTCACAATGCTACTGCTTATCAACTTCCCACACACCTTTCCCTTTACCCTTATCATCAGCATCATTGTCGTCGTCGTTGCACATGTCCTCAGTGTGCTCAGCACCATTCCTTGCCGTGAATTCCCTCCCCACCAATGGTGTCACTGCTGCTGTTGTCATTGGGCACTTGCTCCACATGTCCGGACTCCTCCTCGCCACCAACCTGACCCTATTCAGTGGCATCACAGCCAGTATCATCGCTGCACATATCTCCAGCGTGCTCTCAACCCATCCACATTGCCAATCTGGTGTCTGCCAGCTGCGGCGTCATCATTGCTGTTGAACACATCCACTGTGTGCTCCAGACATGTCCCCTTCACCAACTTGCTTCCAACGACCATGCCGTTGCCGCTGCCACCATCCCGCACATTCTTAGTGTGCTCTACAGCTACTCACATTGTCAGCCCGACACTTTCCTGGCTTTGGCAGGAGTGGCACCATCACCGCGCTCGTCCTTCTCGTTTTTTATCTTCTTGTTTCGCTCTTACATTCCACATGTTTACCACTGCATGGTGCACACCCTTAACGCCTCATCATTCTGCTCATTCTTTTGTTGTTGTGTATCCACATTGCCAGTCTGACACTTTTCCGGCTTGTCCTTGTGGTGCCCTCGTTTTTTATCTTCTTGTTTCACTCTTTGCATTCTGCTCGTTTACCACCATGTCTTGGCTCCACTTCCCTTAAGGTTCATTCATTTGGGTAAGCACGGTCAAACAATTACCTCTGCCATCCACTGACAAATGCGACATTAGTCTGTGTAAAATGTTTTCCTGTTTATTAAAATAACTGATATCTAACACATATGCAAATAGCTTTTATGAAAATGAAAAGAAACTGCTTTCTGCTTCTGTGAAGTCGAAGCTATCTATCTGTTCCATTAGATGTGCACCCAAGGCATCTAGCTCTCCAGATGACATTCCTTCGAGAGTTGCAATACCTGATGCTACTCCATCAACAGAAGGATTAGCTGCTGTCCCACTAACTGTGGCTGTGGCTGCTGCTACCATTTCGGAAGAGTCTTCTGTACCTGGTGCTGCCACAGGAATGGAGGAAGGATTAGGTACTGTCCCGCTAACTGTGGCTGCTGCTGCCGTTCTGACAGAGTCTTCTGTACCTGGTGCCACCACAGGAATGAAGGGTGTAGCCGCTGTCCCACTAACTGCGGTTTCTGCTCCCGAAGATTCTTGTGTGCCTGGCGCTGATCCAGAGATAGAGAGCCCAGCTGCTGTCTCCCCACCGCTGCTCATAGATGCTGCTGCACTATGAATCCTTGGATTGATAGAATTGGAAAGGGGAAGTAGGACATCCTCATCCTCGTCCTTGTTGTTCTGGATGGTTTCTGTGCTCTTGTGTTTTTTGCGACGGGTTTGGTCACCTGTTTCACTACACGTATACTTTGTACCTCTATCTGAACGCAGCTGACACACTGGTTCAGTTATCTCCCCACGGCTGATCTGCTCGTTATGGGCCCTGTGAAGTTCCTCGTACTCTGCAGCAGATATCTTTTTCCATTTGACCCTCTTATCTTCCCATTGTTTGTACAATGTCTCAAGGAGAGCAAGGGAACAGGATACTTCACTGAGATTCTTGAAAGGGACTTCATCTGGCCAACCCTCAATGGCAACCATATAGCATGAAACCACATTGTGAAAATAGTATTTTCACTGCATCTTTGCATCCGGCTCTTCTGTCGTCGCACCTGATATGTAATTAGTATACTCAAATTTTAGCAAAGTCAGTATAAGTCTTATGCAACGATTTGTTGATGATGTCACGGATGTGTGAATGCATTTCAACGAGTCATTGGCAGTGATTATTGACAGCACCTGTCAATGTCGACAGTCAACTATGTGTACAGAGTTGATTTAGGGTTAACATAGTTTACATACCTCGGACACCTTGGACAGCAAAGCCGCCCATCTTACTTATGAGATCTTGATCGTCAATACCCATAACAGTCCCCATAAAGTTTTCGGCACCCTCAGTGGCAAAGGTAACACCACGAATTCTGACATCTGTTGTCCCGCATGTTGAGTACAGGATAGTCTCCATACCAGTGCGCGATTTCAGACCATGAAGCTGTAAAACAATTAGTTAGATAGGTAAAAGGCAAATGCACGTGAATTACCTCATTCTGGACGGTATTCAGAGTCTGCATAGCATCATTGATCCTTGACTGTGTGGAGACACGAGTCCCAACATCCTTCCCTTTCTTGACCTCGGAGAACTGTTTGATGAGGTCTTGTTTCTCAGAGTCCATGAGCTTGTGATAGTCCTCCTGGTATTCTCCAACAAGGTTGGGGAGTGTTTCGTGCTTGTGCGAACCCATATCTACGACAAACAGCATGTCGGACCAAAAAAAATTAATGCAGATAAATATACATACCCATGTTGCCGTCCGTTACCATTGCCACATCCTTGTGATGCTTCTTCCAACAGAATGTGTTCCATGCACTGATCTTCAACCGCTGGGCTTGCAACTTCAAGTGTCCTATGTAGAGCTGACTCTCCACCTGTCAGACACTCTTATGGTGCTTTGCAGCAAGGCCATTTATGATGGTGTCTAACTGCTGAAATCCGTGATCCAAGTCAGCCTTGAAATGTTCAGCTTTCTCACGACAAAGAAGATTGAAATTTTTGTGGGCATCACCAGTGAGAGTAACCTGGGCTAGTGCACGGTGGCAAACGGGCAGCTGAATAGGCCTTCCAGCAGTCAAGGGATTTGCAGGAAGCATCTGGGAGGCCATGGAGCAGTGGCACAAGGAGAAAAGAAAACAATGGTCAGTTTATATCATTCTGAGCATGTACGTTACCACACCAAGCATGGACTCGGATCTAGTACTGGATGAATATGAGACAGCAAAAATAAACAATACCACACAGGGCAGCAATGCCAAGAAATTGCAAGAAAGTAGAGATGAACAAATACACCTGCTTCTAGACCTGAGCAAGTTAGCACAAATGGTGAATCAGTGATCAAACAGAAAAATATTTACCTTCACATCACGACTCGGAGGGGGAGTATCACCCTGTGAGTCTGCTGAAAGGGCACAAGACAAATTGAATGCTTGCTCAAATGTGAGGTTCCATGAAGCTTCACACAATTTGACCTCCCAGCGGGTGTCCCAGGTAGTCTCCATGAGCTTTCGCAAGCTGGGAATGAGTTCATCTCTGAAATTGAACTCTTCTAGTATGACATCGGAATTTGGGCCAATACTCAGGATTGGCTTGATATGTTGTGTTGCTGCGGTAAAATTGGAGCCGAGAGTGGAACTGGTGACAAGCAGGAACACTTCAGCTGGGTGGCGCTGACGAATAGCACGCCCTGTAGTGAAAGGAGCCGCGGTTGATGTTTTCTTTGGAGTTATATTCAGGACCACAGCCTCTTGAACGAGTGCGGACTTGGCTGTCACACCACTGACAGGTGCTTGGACTGCATTGCATGTAATGTGAGAGCTAACAGTGCTCGTTGGATGAGGGAGATAGGGAGGACTATGAATGTTGATGCGCTCTGCAGGCACTTGGACAAGACATGAGCTTAGTCAACAGAGAAGGATAGAAGACTCACAATGGAGGCTAGGGGGTGCAATCTCCTCAATGTTGCAATGGCTCATGAACCGCCATAAATGTGGGAATGCGAATTCTTGACAAAATGCTTGAACCAAGACAGCCGTATCTCCTTTGAGGCAGTCGTTCTGAACAAGCTCTCACGGTGTGATATAAAGATCAACCGTGATCTGCTCCACACCCGATATTTGAGTTGGGTCCATGCCTGGGCAGTGCATGAGGATAGAGATCCCACTGTCCAGGCAGTCTTGCATCATGATCTAAGATTGATGTTAGCTTGAGTTAAAGAACAAAAAAAAAGGAAAAAAAAAAAAGCTCACTGCATCAAGCACGTCCACAAAGGAACACTCGACGAGTTCCTTCCTATCTAGTGCACATTGAGAGTTTCCCAAGGGAGTGGGTGAAACGACCAGAACCCACCTAAGGGTCTAGTGTTTGAGAGACAAGAGTACTAGGCGAGTTGTTCTGGGAAAACTCCAAGAGAACAAGACTAGAGAGCCTTGTACTACTTGGCTATAGTATTTATACTACTAG
>JBBPTD010000011.1:0-118237 GCA_038093895.1 Boletus aff. mottiae
ACCCTGGGCAGCGCCAGCACGGAGAAGAGGCAGAAGTTTCTGTGTTAAAGTAAAGACTCTTTGTAAATTTAACGTGAGGACTTTTGAAAAGCCCTCGTCCTGTGTTGCATGTTAGCTTGAGGTCAAGATGGAGCCTGCAAACGGACCGACCGGATACTCATCCAAGGGCTGAGCCCACACTGCCCCAGCGTTGTTGACGAGGACATGAAGCGCGTTTTCTCTCGCTTCAAGTTCTTGCACCAGACGTTTCACCTCTGAAAGTTTGGAGACATCGGCAGGGATGGATATACATGTGCCTGGACCGAGGGCGGAAAGATGGTTCGCAGACGCGTCACAATCCTTGGAAGAACGCGCGGAGATGTATACCTAATGCACATATGCACCACCATCAGTTAGATACACTTCGAAAGTTCGCATACTCACGCTTGCACCATTCCTGACAAAAACGGATGCAATCTGAAAACATGATCATGATTGGTTGTGTGCTTCACTTGCAAGCGCAACCACTACTCACCATCTTGCCAATCCCACGAGACCCGCCAGTGATAAGAACGACTTTGCCTGCGATAGCAAACAACGATCCAACTTCCAAAGAACTCATACTAAAGATGGTGTTAGCAGGGTATGATCAGTCTGAGTTGCGCGTATGCTGCTCGGTGGTCGGAAGGAATCTATGATAGCATGATTGCCCACCTATTGTTCTGAGTTTTTTAGGATACAAGCTGAGGTTACGAATCCCGGCACCAATGGTGGGTCTGACGGGTGATTACTGAGTTACCAATGACAATTAACTCGCTTATTTGATAAAACATGTGAATACACGGTTCTCGTCTCATTAACGCCTGCTCCAATGGATGATCAGCTAAACGAATTCTAGTTTTCAGAGTCCAAGAGAACATCAGACATGCGTGACCGTCGCCGCTTGAGAGGAAAGCTACCCGATGCATGGGCTGAAGGAATATCTACAGGAATATCCTCGGATTTGAAGGCCTGCAAATGTTGTGACTAAGGATCAGAAAGCGAGTATGATTAGAACGAACGGTGTTTGTGACACGACTTTCGCCAGCGACATTTCTACGCGAGCGTTTTCGGACACGAACATGACGGTCTTCCTTGGATTCGGGTACATTAGGTGTTTGATCCACGGAAACGGGCCACTGAATCGCAGGTAGGATACATGCAGCTAGGACGATGACAGAAAGAGAGAAGAAAGCAGCAGAAGCGACAAGTGCAAAGGTGAGAGGGAAGCGAGACACCAGACCCCTGTTGGAGTAAGATCAACGACGGCCTTTGAATTGAGGGGTCGAAGAGCATACCGAATTCCATGGCGCCTGACTGCACCCCTCAGGGCAGCATTCCAAACACTCAACTCGCGACCCTCGCCGTTGCCTAGACTTTTCCAGCCGTCCCTGCGGCCAATGTCGATTCTTGCATTCATCCTTGAAGTCCCGGGGACATAGGAGGACAGCAAAGGGACGTCCAAATCAATAAGACGTGGGACGGCGGAGAACGAGAAAGTAGCACGTTTGGGAGGGAGTGCAATAGCCTCGAGAATAGTGAGAAGCAGGAAGAACGGAGAGGGAGCGAACGCACCGGTCTGCTTACTGTGACGAGGGTCTTGTTGGAAGGGGTGGACAGTGATAATGTGGCCATGAAGTTGCCGAGCGCGAGGTTTGCTTCGGAGGCAGGCAGGACCATCTGAAGAGAAATGTCGTACGGCTGAGCGGTGGAGAGAGGAGGCAGCGACAGCTCGGCATAGGGCAAGGGACTATCACTGCAGTCGGGTCAGCGAGCGCGGGATACAAGAAAGGAGACTGACCCATATTGGAGATAGATAGGGACTTGCCAGGCGACAGGGATGTTTTTCCATATGTACCAGCCAGAGAAGAGGGAAAAGAAGAGGATAAGTGGGATCAGGGACAGACAGACGAGCAAGGGTACAAGGCGAGAGGCAATCCTGAGGGAGGTAGGAGGAGGGAAGAGGTAGATGGCACATCTGCGGAGGATGGAGACGGCGACGTAGAAGGGATTGTAAGTCGATGCTACTGCATCGTCGTCCGGTTCAAGTTTTGGCAGAGGGCGAACCATCGACGCTGAGAGCAACAGCGAGGAAAGGGTCCTATCGGAGCTTGAAAGCAAGTATGTACATGAACGTCAACGACCTCCTTGGTAAACCGCCCTCTGCGCATGTCCTCGTAGAGTACATTAGCACACTGTCCGCAGCCATCACCCCCGCCCCAGACATCAAATCCTACCCCGACGTCGTCTACTTCAACTACCCGACGCTCGGCGTCAGCTTCCAGTTCTCCCCTCGGAATGGATACAAGCCGGTCACGGGCTTGAGCCGCGAGCAACTCAAGGACGACGATTTGCAGCTGGAGGCGGTAGACATTTACAATGTCCTCGGCGTGAACGCATCCTTTGCCCCATATCCATGCCTACCGATCGAGTTGCACTTGGCAGGAGCACCCCCTGCCACGCTTACGCCGATTGGAAAAGATACGACGGGGAAAGAATTCGTAGCGTGGCTGGGCGAGCCAAACAGAAAGGGAGGTGGAACGGGTCCATCAAGCGGGTCGATCCACATCTGGTGCGAGTGGTCGCAACAAGGGATCATGGTAGAATTTGGGGGCAATGATGCGAGAGGACCACAAGCCTGGGAGCGGGGAGGGAATGCGGTGTGGAGGGTGCTGACAGTATTTGCGCCCAAGTAAATGACAATATTCTCATTGGCTGATGAGTCAACGCCGATGGTGCCCCGGATGCGCTGGCAGATGCCGCGCTGTATAATTTAAATGGTTTCTGTGTCAACTCCGCCTCTCTCTCTCTCATGGCTGCACCATTCCATGTCACCACCAAAGCGATGAGCGGCGGGTTCATCATGGTTGTCTTTCCTCCTCCGTCCCTTGTCGTCGCCGCTCATCTCACCTTGAACAGAACAAGGCCCTCAGTAACGACGCTGACGATATCCTCCGCCTGCAGGGCGTCTCGTGGTTCAAGCGTCGTGCAATCTCCATGTTCGCTCTCACCCTCCGCGTAAAGCACTACACGGACGATGACGGCGTCGAGCACATCGACATCGACCAGACACTCTCTGGTGGCATTACCGGCACGAGTGAGAACCGTGCTCTGGATTGGCACGAGCGTGACGAGTACGACGATGTCTTTGGTCTTGTGACTGAAAAGTCGCGCAGGATTCCCGTAGAGGAGATCACGGACGAGTTTTTAAAGAAGGACTGGACCCAGGATACCATTGACGACGATATTATCTTCATCGACTCCTGGAGTGCTCCCGGAAAGAATAGTCATACATGGAGAGCAGTACAGGTAATTGCTTCGTCTCCATTGGTCGTCTCAATTCTTCTCACCCACTTTACCCAACAAACCAGACATGGGGCTTCGGCACGGTGAACGGTGAAAGGCGACACGTTAGACACGTCACCTTCACCTCGCCTCAGAAGCAGGACGGCCCAATTCACGCTCGTTTGGTCTACGACTACAGTAAGTGCTCTACTCCACTCGTGTTGGTATGTTTTAAGCCTCGCGTAGTCACCCCTTGAAGGCACACACACCCTCGTTACAGTACAGCTAAAAATATTATGTATCACACATGGCGCACAGGAATCACTAAAATAGTTGACATTCTGACAGTGTAGAGTAAAAGTTGAAGGGGTCGCCGTACGATGGATTCCGTAGCAACATCAAGTCCGACGTCTTTCATGCAACCTGATCCCTCTCCGACCCATCCCTCCACTCCTTCTCAATCCACACATGTGACCTTGACCGCAGATACCGTCCCTGAAAAGATAGAACCCAGGAATGGGGACCTCATCGCCCGTCCGCAGCACTCACACAGGTTCGCAAACTTACAGGCATCCTTCGCCTCCAAGTGGCCACGCCTGCATCGGTCGGTCCAAAGAGCCTTCCTCTACGTAAGAGGTCCTAGGCCGAAGAGGGACCTTCCTAGTGAGCCGAGCTGCTATGTACGTATCGTCGTCTCACCACTCCCATCCTAGACCCTATCCCTCTCCTTGGTCGCACCTATACCTTCCGTGGCCACACGCTTACCATCGCACTTGAACCTGCACTACTACGGGCCACACGGCCGTTCACTGCACCTTGGCTATTCGTTCTGCTTGCTGTAGCCTACATCATTGGCTTCGCTTTCTTCATCCGTGCCCAGTGGTTCCTCATACCCTCTTCCTCGTTCGTCGACTGCACGTCCGTTTTCTGGACGGAGAATGCTGGCTGCGGTCAAGACGGCGAACTATGTGCTCCTTTTACGAACACGTCGTTCGACTTCCGATGTCCCGCTCAGTGTGCTTCTGTCGTGCTGCAGAATCCCCGTCTCGTCGGAAACGTAGAGCTTGATTTCGTTCCCCTTTTAGTTGGTGGTGGAGACATGCAAAAGACATACAGAGGTGATAGTTTCATCTGTTCCTCTGCAATCCAAGCGTGAGTCCAATTCTGTTGTTTGGAATCTTGCGCTCATCGGACGGATGTCAGTGGTCTCATTAGCGACTCAAGAGGAGGCTGTGCATCGGTTCAGCTCGTCGGGAATTTTACCAATTACCTACCTGTCACTGCATCTGGTCTCACCTCCGTCGGTTTCCCCTCTGTCTTCCCTTTGTCTTTCCGATTTTCTCCTTCTACTTCACTCACTCACTGTGCAGACCTTCGCAACTACGCCCTGGCTTTCAACATTCTCATCACGTGTGTTTTATTCCTCATCCTTCGACCCAAATCCATCGTACTGTATTGGTGCCTTGTGTGCATCGGGTTCTGGCACATTGCTCTTTTCTCCCAGCCTCAGGCCACACCACCGCCGTTGGATGTGGCCTTTGGTGCGTTTCTTCCGACGCTCTTTGTCTGTTACGGTCTTTGGAGAGTTGCAATTCGCTTCACGTTACCTGCCTTCGCAAATGCTCCCTTCGAGACCATGATCTGGTATCTTGCGCCGTACTGGACTGGTGTTCTCGCGAACCTCACCACGGCACAGATACCTATAGATCGTCTTACCGCGCAAGATATCACTCAACGACCTGGTGGCCTCGTCGCACTCATTATCATTGTCCTGATCTTGCTGGTTATCGTAATAAACCAGATCCGTGTCATCCGAAGAACCGGCTATCTCCCGTATTATCTGGGTTGGCATGTCATGGGTGGCTTGGTCGTCCTCGTCTTGGGACTTTTGCCAGGCTTGCAGTTGCGTCTGCATCACTACATCATCTCCATGGCACTCTTTCCTGGAACGGGATTTCCGACTCGCCTCTCTGCCATCTATCAGGGATTCCTCCTCGGATTGTTCTTGAATGACGTCGCTGGTTATGGGTTTGCTTCCATTTTGCAGACAGCGGCGGATGTGCGTCTTGAACTTTTCTGACACGGCCATCAAGCTAACCATTTAGTAGCTCGTTAGGGACGGACCAACAGGCTCGCCGCTTCCAACGTTCCTTACCAATTCATCGAATTATAATGCAGCGATCACGCTAACAAACCAAACGATCTCGTGGGCTCCCGTACCTGGCAACCTGTCTAGTCAAGGTTGGAACGCATTCTCCCTTCTCGTGGACGACGTCGAGCGTTACGTTGGTAGTGCTCTCAACTTTTCCCTTGCTGGACTGGAAGGAGGACTACCCCACTTTTTCAGATTGGCCGTAAGTGTATATCCTTCTGGACCTGGCCTGGCGACATTTATAGGTTACTCTGCAGTACGCGAGCAACGGGAATCCTGGAGATTTTACCATGCCCGCAACCCTGTGGCCTAACGGGACGTGGACCAACCCTCTTTTTGGGCCATCCTGAGTATGTATTGTGATCGGTGGTGTTACACGAGAGGACAAATCTGGTTTGCTCACGGGACGGACTTGGAACATTGACACATTAGTTGCCCGGTATAGCGAACAATTGCTGTAAAGCTTCACGTGTGTTAGAGTGCTTTGTTGTGTTGTGTGGACTCCCTTTACTGTAATGTGATGTGTACCTATTTTGGAATGTGTGTGTCAGACATATACATATAGGGTCGCGGGAGGAACTTGCTCATGCCGACTTGATGCCTACTCCCACCTCTGTCCAACGAGGGTCATTCAAGAAATGTCAGGGTAAGCTGTCACCGCTTGCGCTTATCGAGCAGTACTGTGACGTTTACTGTAATAGGACAAGGATGGATCTGCACTACTTGTCCTTCAACCCACAGAGGCCAATCATCCTTCCCTAACTTCAAGGCCGCCTTGAATCACGAACGAACCGCTCACGACCACGAACCCTCTGCGTTGAAGAACGACAGAAATATCAACTGTGCGGAAGAAATACGCGTTCCAGAGATCGATTTGCAGACTTTGGATGAGACTTGCTGGGACAACAAGATCGACCATCCTCGTCTTACCTTGGAAGGTCTGCGCCAATGGGAGATGCACACCCACATCGACCATGTCTTTGATCTGGTCCCCTTCTGGAAGCGCGGTATAGACGCAGCGGAGAAGGGCGAAGTGCTTCGATTGGAGGAGTTTCTGGATAAGATGGAGGGGGATGGAGGGTGGAGGACCGCAAATGACGTTCTGGGTATGTTGGGAGTGTCGCCGTCCGAACGGGCTCGCGACTATGGTGGGCCGAATTGGGGTCAACCCAATCGGGGTGACTGGTGGGAGCCGAATACATTTGGCTGGGCAGCAGCAAGTAAAGGGGGCGGTTGGGGTATTGCCTCCGCTCGCGTTGCCTCTGATGTCACAGAGTCGTCTCGCGGGAGCAACAGTGGTTGGTGTATCCGGGAGGAATGGGCCAAGGGTGGGTCAGAATTCAAGATGGGCCGGGGCGATGGCAGGGATGCGAGGGCCCGAGTCAAGACGGTGCGAGCTGTGGGGAGCGGTGGGGGGAGAGAAGAGCTGCACCAATTTGCCGATACCATTGCACGACAGGAAGCTGTCAACGAAGAACGACGCAAACAGATGCACTTGTTCTTCGAGGTATGTCTCAGTTAGCGGTCAAGTGCTATGAGTACTAATAGGTGGGACGTCACAGATGCCTATGGAGCAGAAAATCCAAAAGATCGAGGATACTATACGGTTTCTGCGCAGGCATGCGGCATGAAATTGAGTCACAGTGAATTAGTACGAGTATACCTGGGCCCTGGCTGTGTTGTCTGTATAATAGACTGTGCAGTGCGGCTGTGTACATGTGTAAGGCTCAGCCCCACAGCACGTGCCACGGCGGGATAAAAGATGTGATGACTGTCACGGTTCAGACAACGCCAACGCCCCTCTTAATTTACTCTTAACCACCAACCACCATGTCTCTCCCTGACGGCTGGGTCCAACAGTACGATCCAAACTACAAACACCCCTTTTGGGTGAGTCTCACTCATCATCCCCATGGTTGGCGGCTGACAGGAGACTGCTTAGATCGACACCAGATCCAACCCCCCTCGCGCTATCTGGGTGCACCCCTACGAGGACGAACAGTTTCTTGCTGAGCACCCAGAAGTAAGGGCGAAAAGGGAAACATCTACCGCGCCTGATCTCGATGCACCGCCGTCGTACGATGCAGCCACGGGAGGACACGCTCCAGAAAGCAAAGACAAGTCTGGCTCTTCCAAGCACCCTGAATCGTACTATCCCGTATCTGCTGGGGAAAGTTCGCAAGCAGTGCACAAGCGTGGGGTGCTTGGGAGATTGAAGGACAAAACTATCGGGACGAAAGAGGAGCGGGAAGAACAGAAGCGTATCCGAGCAGAGGAGGCAGCACGAGCGGAAGAACAAGCGAGGCAGGCAAGAAAACGGCAGAGGCAGGAACGCGAAGAACGGAGGCGGATCAGAGCAGAGCAGGTGGCACGCGCGGAAGAACAAGCGAGGGAGGCGAGGATGCGGGAATACGAGGAGCGGGAAGCGTACATGCGTGCGCACGGTGGATACGCGCCATATCACCCGAGCTATGGTGCGGATCCGAGGTATGGACCTGGGCAGTCATCGGGGCTGGGGTTTGGAGGGGACAATACGGGGGCCCTCCTACTCGGCGGTTTGGCGGGCGGTCTCTTGCTCGGAGGCCTTTTCGGCATTTGATTGGATATTTTATTTTATTTTATTTTATTTTACTATTTGTATAATCCACATCGTGTGAAAGTATAGAAAGATAAGTACTGGTCGTCGTCGGTGTCGTTGCTGGATAAGATCAAGATGAGCCCGGTGTTGCCGTTGTCGCTGAGCCCGCATGTCTGTCTTCTCCCATCCCCGGACCTCGTCCGTCTTTTCCAGGACGCCTCTCTCCCACCCCTCCACGAAATCCTCCAGTCCTTTTCTCCTCTCCCGCAAGGTATTTCTCCATCCTGTCCTCCTACCTCCCTCCTCATCCCTCGCCCCCAGTTAATACCCGCACGACTTCTCTTACCACCGTACTACATCCATCTTTCGCCCTTCGGTTCTCCGATCTCGCTGACATAGAACGCGCATGTCTTGAGGACGACGAGAAGCGCGCCGCAAGGACAATCGACTGGATTGGCGAGCGAATAACCAAGCAGTGCGACCTCTGGCTCAAGGAATTAGACGACCACCCAGATCACTACGCCGCGCGCACACCGTGGTGGGACGAACTCGCCCGCTGTGCCGAAGGCGATCACTTGCCCTCAAAGCATGAGGCTTGGAACCATCCACTCTCGAGTCAGTCCCATTCCTTTTTGTCCCTTGCCCGACTCACAGCCCTGCAAGTCATCCTAGCCGTATCCACTACAGCTCCCAATCCACTGCAAGCTATCACAGCCCTCCATTCTCGTGTATTAGAATTTCCCTCATGGGTCGACTCAACCTATTTCCTTTACACTCTTATCGTACATCCCAGAGAATCACCCCTGTCCGACGAAGAGTATGCCATCCCTTTCGTTTCTATTCCCACCTCTTAATATTTCCTTACCAGGGCTGGCGCCCTCTTCAATGCCGTCAAGAAACAATATGGCTTGCATGCGTTCATGCTCTCTTTATCTCTCCCATTGCCTCCACCTCCACCTGTCCCTGTCCCTGCCCTTCCGCCTCGTCTCCCACCGCCTTCCTCCGAAAACTGGCAGAATGGCCCAACTTCTCGTCCCTCTTCCCCGGTGCCCTTAGTTGTCTCACCAAACTTTTTGAGGCTCTCGGAGCCAGACATTCAGCAAATGGCGCGCTTTACGCGAGAGTTTGTCGTCATGAGTCTTGTCCCGTGGATGGAAAAGTGTGTATTAGAATGGAATGAAGCATTTTCGTCCAGTAGACGGCTGCCGTCGCGCCTTTTCTCTTCCACTCGCAAGTTTTTCGGTTCAACTAGTCCAACCACACAGAATCCCACTCACACTTCTTCATCTTCTGTTTCCTCCCTTCCATCCCGATCACATACCCACAACCCATCACAACTTGCGTCCGGTTCAAGTACTCTGACCGCTCCCCCTTCCCAGTTGCGACGCCTCGCAGAGTTTGCAACCATCCTGGGGGATTACAAATTAGCGATTCCTGTATGGGAATCACTACGAAAGGAAAACAAGGGTGGTTCGGTAATGCGAAACTCTTTGACCCAGCTTACACGTGGAACTGAATATCCCTAGGACATTTTGCCACTGGTCTTGTCACCTTCCCCTGCTGCTGTTGCGCATGCTTCACATGCACTTTCTGCTGTGTATCCACTTGGTTCGGATGTGTCCCCTCAGGCCCAAGTGCAAGCCCTCAAATGTGCAGTTCGCTGGGAGGCTGGTATTTCCACCAACGACTTCCTCCCAGATCCTTTGGAAGGTGAAAGATGGCTAGTATGGGCAGCGGGAAACGTATGTTTCTCGTCAACCCCCATCCTCATAGAATGGCACTGATTGGGACAGCGACATTGAAGGCCGAGGAACCACCAGCGGCGTTGCTCCTGGCTCAAGCAGCATTTCTGAGCGTTCAAAAAAATACAAAGCGGAGAGCTGCATTGTGGTACCTCTTTGCTGCCAATAGGCTCGAAAAGTGCGGTATTGTGCGTCTCTACTTGGTCTCATTCCGCGAAAGGTTACATGAAGTTGCATTAGAAGCCTCTGACGATGTTCTTCCTACGGAAAGCCCATGAACTCTTCAGCAATCCGCCCACTAAGTCACTGTCACCATCCTTTTGGATCTCGGAAGGACAACCCTCTTCGAAGCATATAGGATTTGATGCAGTTTTGTCGGGTATTGAGCATCCGCTAGGTCAGGCAACCACTTCCCCGTCCCAACAACGCTAACCATGTTTTAGGAAGGCTATTGTATACGACTGGTGATATCAAGGGTGCGGTCAAATTCTTCCTGGGTCAATTACGTTGGTCATCCGCGTCCTCGCTGCTTGCCGAAATCGATCTCGCGAACGGAGACGAATGGAAGGCAACGAACTCGGACAAGGTCTTGTTAGAAGATTTCAGGGTTGCGTTCTCGGTGCGTTAGTTGTTAGAACAAAAACTGGAACCTAACTCTGGTCTAGCACCTGAAGTCAATCTCCAGCCATATTGAATCTCACGATTTGAAGTTGCCGATAACCTTTGTTTCCCCGGCTCTGAGTCGCGCACGACTAGCTCGAGATTCTACCAGCGGAGATCAGGTGGAATGGGAAAAGAGGGAGGAGATATGGTCCACGTTTTGGAAAACTCGCGGCAAGGAGACCCTCGAGAAGAGTGGCAGGGCCGCTGTGGGTGGTGAGTTAGGCTTCTAACTAAAGCTAATGTTGCATCTCACTTCCACCCCTTAGAATCCTTTTGGGTAGATATTGCTCTGCACAACCCACTGGACACGGAGGTGACCCTTACGAACCTAACGCTTGTTGTGGAAGCGAGGGATAAAGATACCTCTTGGATTAACAAATATGTTATCGTTGAATGCGTAGAAGAAGTTGTCGTTCATGCGAAGGAAAACCGGACGGTGAGAGTTCAAAGGCCTTGTGATCCTCGAAGCTTATACCTTGTGTTTGATCTAACTTAGCTTTCGATCGCAGTAAAAGTATCGCAAGCAACTTCGTTAACTATCCCCTACATCACATATAATTTTCTCGGTTTGTTTCCTGCCAGAGAATCACTCGCACGACGTGGTAGACGACTACAAGACACCCCTCAACAAAGACAAACCGTAACCTACGCTCCAGATATACTAATTAGGACCGACGTCGAGGAGGCGAGCCAAGAGCTCGCCGTTTCTTTCGAGAACAATAAACTACTCATCCTCAATGAGGGTGAGCATAGGTCGATGAAACTCTGGATGACAAATGCAGGGCATAAATCCATTGATGAGATATGGCTGGTCGGTGGCCTAGAAGACCAGTTGTGGCTGGAGTCATCAGAGAGTGAACCCCGTGAGCTTCTTCCAGGTCGAAAGGCCAGACAGTTACTCATTCTCCTAGTATCAGTGGCAGGTGGCTCTACTGAAATTCTACATATAAGCAACAAGCTTTCAGAGTGGACTCCCCGTGTTGTACCCATGAACAAGGAACTTCACTCAGGTGACACTGCTGCCGTGACTCTTACATGGCGCCCTGTCCGTGTTGCATTACAACAACTTTGCCTACTTTTTGTATATCGAGAGGTATATGTCATGCCCATGTTCTGGTTTGCAAACTGAGCATCTCTCGTCCTTAGACTGGAGGTCGCGCCTTCCACTGTACACGTGTGACGAGGACCTATCATGTCATCCCTTCGTTAGAATTATCAGCATCTTTCTCTCCAAGCCCCTCGATCGATAGTGCATTCCTTGTCAATCTTGAAGTGTCTAATCTGTCTTCGAGGTCTATGCGAGTCAAACAGGTTACTTCCATTAGCCCTACCTGGGAATGCCACCACTCGACGCCACTCCCATCGTAAGCTCTTGGCGTGATTTTGCTACTGAGGCTAAAGGACCGATCAGAACACCGCTGCAGCCTGCGCAGCTGACTAGTATGTCATTCAGTGCATCCCCTTTAGATTCCACGGCTTGCATAGAAGCTACAACCGCTTTTATCTCGAGAACTTTAGGCGCTGTTTTACATGATAGTAAGGTTGAACCGGAGGGCCCACCACCCTTGGATCTTACATGCCGCCATACCTCTGTTGTGAGCTGCATTGTTTTTGGGATAACCTATTCACTCTTTCACACACCCTTTCCAGTACGATTCCTGCATTTCGGTGCATGATCCCGCTGTCTCGCAACTCTTTTTGTCAGAGAAGAACAGGATCATTACCAACTCTATAACTCAATCACATCCACATATTCCGGCTGCCAGTAATCCTCGGGTCTTTCCTCTCTTCAACCCCCTTTCTGTGGACTTCTTGTTATTCTGGGAAATACCCTCTGAACAAAGAGCAGGCTTCATCCTGCTGTCGGGTGTGAATCTCGGTGCAAGTCATGCTGCTCTTCAAGAGGTTATTGAAAACGTAGAAAGTGCAAAACTCAAGCGGAGAATGTATGCAGAAACCCAGCGCGAGAAGATGGAGATACTGCGATCGATCCGTGACAGTGATTGGAATGCCGAGATGAATCCTCTAGTCGTCACGGTTCAAGAAGGGGTGATAGAACATGATTTCAGCCGAGGGTGCGTCGTGCCATATCGGCCGCGTTTGGCATACTCATCCGTGTCAGAATTTATCTTGCGCCTGTGCAATTTTCTTTGAGAAACCACTCGTTAACTCACCCATCCCGCTATGTGATCAGACTTGGTGCGAAGGGCCACGAAGAGGAATCTAAACAATTGCAAGTATTTCCCCGAGTTCCATAGTCCTTTTGCTCACCCACTCGTAGTGACCTTCCACCACAATACGTAGGAAGACTCAGCATTCGAGGTACACTGTTCCCTTCGCAAACGACGACCGTGGAAACGAGACTCCGAGTTGACCGTCCTGGAACATATGCGCTCTCAAGGTGGCAAGTCGAAACGGATGTTGGAGAAGCGGGGTCAACTCACGATCAATCCACATGGCGCACAAGACACCGCTATGTACAAGGGCCTCCAACGGACCATTACCCACGTATGATAGTCACAGAGGTGCTTCGGTAGAACTCAATGGTGCAAAGGTCCATAGCCATATTAAATATTACCAAGGTAGCGATCCAACCTCGAAAAGTTACAATAGGATGATGATCAAGGTATGAACATACAGCGCTTATTCATCCTTGGCAGCAGCAGACTCTGCGCGTTCCCGTTCCTTCTGTTCCTCCTCCCTCTTTGCGGCGGCAAGGCGTAGCTTCTTCACCTTGATGTTGAAGATTGTCTGTAGGGGGAGGATCAGTCTTGGATTAAAAAACGTAAACAAACGAAACTGACTCCAAGAGCAAATTGGACGGTGTTGAAGAAGGGAACCCAGAGCTAGCGCTGCGTCAGTTTTGTTGGTACTCGAAGATACAGTTCACCTACTTCGACCGGAATGAACTGCTGCGCAATCACCATCGACAAGGGTGAGACGACCCAGTTCACCTTGAAAAAAAAAGGATCAGGCCATGCATGCAATAGCGTGCCACAAGAGACAACTGAGACGTACTCGGATGACGGTAAAGAAACCGGCTCTGACTGTGCGGACAACGTCCTCGACGGACTTGGCACCATTGATCACAGCCATGGAGGCTAGGAAAGCTATCCATTGGCACAGGGGCCGAGTTCAACACGGAACGAGAGTCACACGTGAACCATCCAAAAACGCACCGGTGGTCTGGATAGGCGCGATGAGCAGGTTGCTCGCCAGCAGCTGTGCCAGTCTGTACTTGAGACCGACTTTGCCGGTAAAGGCCTTTTGGAGGAGGCCGACGAGGAAATGGCCTAGAGGTGCGGACACGGAGAAGCCGTACAAGCCCATTTTGAACGCTTTGGCGTTGATGTGCGCGCGTGCAAGGGCTTTGGTGAGTACTGAAGCATCTTTTGGGGTTGGGCTGGGTGGAAGACCGGCAGCATGCGACCCAATGACCTCTTGGAGGAAGGAGAATGTCGCTACAATTGGTATGAGCTATGCGTGCCAGAGCGCGGAAGCGAGAGATGTTCACCTGACGTTATCGCCTTGGTGCGAAGGGGGTTCGTGGACAGCTGAACAAGATACTGAGCCAGTAAAGGGTGCAGTGGTGCGTTTGGGGAGATTTTTGCACTCATGTCGATCGGGGGTTGTGGGTTGTGTACTAAACGCCGGTCTGCTGCTCGCTAACACCGCCCTGAAGCTTGATCAACTGAGGAAACCGCAACTAGGTAAATGATCCCAAGACATCAAAGTCTGAGTGCATCTAATTATCATCTATGTACTTATCATTAATGCGTATCCCAGAATAAGGATATCATTCCACTACGATCAAAAATCCAACGAGACCAAGGCTCTATCATTGACGTCCCTTCACCCAAAGTTTGACATAGTCCGCAAAGGAAACCATGCAAATAGTTTGCCAGATACCAAGGGCAATGCGAGGCGTTACTCCCCGGTAGAGACCTTTGATACCATTTTCCTTGTAGATGAAGCGCAACGTGTTCAGTATGGTGAGTTTCTCTGGACGGTTAGCATTCGCAGTCGTCTTTGCCATGGATTGCATCTTATGATGCGTCAGTGACAGAGAGACAAACCCTGTAGGAGGAACATACCTCAACACGGACGACTTCAATGGGCTGGTTCCATGTCGCCAGCGCACCACCAATTGAAGAGGAAAGGATCTTGTCGGCTGCACCCAGTGTCTCGTGTTCACCTTTGCCACGCACATTCCGGATCATTGTCTCAGCCAGCCGAGCAAAGCCCATACTAGAAACATCATCAGCAATTTTTTAAAATCAGATAGAACAACACACCGTGAGCCCCAGTTGGTACATTGACGCACAGCAACCGCGTTGACACCTTTGTTAATGCCGCGAATACCGTCCTTGCGGTATATGTCCATGAATACTTGAAAGGTTGACCGCTGTACACCACTTGCGGCTTCTTTGTGTCGGGTGATTTCGACTGTCTTCATGCATGTCGTGAAGCCTATCAAACGAGTCCATGAGTCAACAGTAAGGCGGCAGGAACATTGCATTAGTCCCGGAATATGCGCAGATGTGAAAGAGCATAGCGACAGGCGCTAGCCTTGAGGTATGTGCGTATCATGGCAACTCGTCGGCGATCCAACGGTCAGTGCTCACTCACCCATGGTTGCATACGCCTGAGCAACACCACCGCTCATACCACCCAAGAGACCAGCTGCAGCCGGGCTAATGCCCATAGTCACAACGGCAGACTCGATCTCGGAAGCAGTGAAGAGTAAAACACCGCCTTTTGTGGAAGCCTCTATCCATGCCTGTAGAATTGGCAAGGTAAGAGAGGGAAAGAAGAGGAAAACATTTGCTCGTTATACCCATGGAATAAGCCCTTGAAAGAAGCCAGTGACACCACCACGAGCCCAAACAGCCTTGGTTGCCTGGAGCATTGTCTGTGACCGATTGGCAGCCATCTGGGTTTTGAGGACCTCCAGGGGCTGTCCTAAAGTCGTCACCTATGTGACAAAGTCATTCACATGCATATAGACACCAGACGCCTGTGAAGACTCGCCTCCTGGAGTGGGGGGGAACGAGTGAGGGACCAAAATAGAGAGGAAAAGGAAAGGGTTACTGACGAACTAGCAGTGACAGCGGCGAAACGAGGTTATGAATGTCAGCACTAATTTGTTACAAGACAGTACAGTACCATGTTCATGATTGCACCTGTCGAACCAAGTATCAGAGCGAGTGTGTGCCATTGATGGAGAGGGACATACCGATGGCGATGTTTGACCAGTTGACGCCCTTCTGACCAGGTTCCCTTTGAATTGCCATCGTGTGTGGTCGAGGTAAGAAATGAAAGAGACAAGGACAGAGTCAAAGTCAAAGTCAAGAGTTGTTTTTGCTGTCGCACATCGAATCACTTGCCATTTTCGGAACTCGGCAAGTTTTTCATCCGTGTTATTATTATGTCCAAAGTACACGCAAACTAATTAGAATCTCCATGCATGCATAACTAAAAATAGGTATGTGATGAGGAAATAGTGTATAAAAACCGTCTGGTGACTAGAAGAGAACTGGGAGAGAGCTCCGGACATGAACGGTCATGATGGCAAATGGCCACGAGAAAGAGGAATGGGGGCCGCACCGAATACACGAGGCGGGGGGGAACGAGGGTGTGGTCGCCGTTAGGCATTCGATCATGCTGCTACTTTCAGTGCTTCCAGGTCCACCTTCAATCTGCAAGAAAACGTGCGAGACGCAGTCAATAAATGAGTTCAAATGAAAACCATCCGATCAAAACAAAACACAAGAAAATGTACAGTAGACGAAGTAACGTAGTTAGATGAAATCAAAGATCACGGCCAGCGCAATCACTACTCCAAACAAACTCTGCAGTCCAAAAACCTTGACATACCGAGTGATCGAATCTTGGCTTTCCTCTTGTTCTTGCTCCAGGTATTGTATCTCCATCGATTTGCGGGCAACATCTTGCTGAACCTCGTCCAACCGTGCCTGAATTGTCTCGACCTCTATCTCCAACGCCCTCACAGCACGTTCGTGCCCAGCCTGGAGGTCATGCATTTTCAAATTGTGTGCTTCGTGGACCTTCTGCAGCTCTTCTCGTGTAACCGTCGTGGCAGACGCGTGGACAGCACCATTGCTCCTTGGAACCACGGCGGGTTCAACGGCAGCCAGTTGAGCCCTTAGCGTCGCAATTTCACCCTCCAGATCGGACAGCGACAATGCCAGCTCGGATTTCTGAGCGGCCACCGTACTGATCTCCCCCTCGTGGATGGAACGGAGCCTCATTACTTCCTCCACACGAATGCGTGCTGCTTCCTCGAGCTCCTTAGAATGGTTCGCCGACATTTCTGAGAGAGATTCCTTCGTAATGGCCAGGACGTCGTTGAGCATAACGTTTTCGTCGCGCAGGTTGGCAATCTCTTTGGTGAGACGCTCAATATCAGTTGCTTGATCGTCGTTGGTGGAGGCTGCTATAAAGTTGGCACGAGCGTCCTCGAGCTGTGCCTTCAGGTTCTCACCCTCAGCACGTGAAGTATCCAAGGCGCCCTTTGCTTTGGAGAGGTCATCCTGGGTGGCGCGAAGCTCGAGCGATAGGCTATTGAGTTTCTTCTCGAGTGCGCCAACTTGAGACTCGAGGGCAGCCTCATGTTCCACCCGGAGATCATTCACGGTGGACTGATGAGCAGCACGAAGTTGCTCGATGGTTGCCTGTGACTCGGCACGTAGAGCCTGGAGGTCTTGACCGTGTACTTCTCCCGCGTCATTCTGTGGCTTGCGTTAGCCTACGCAATTGACAAGGGTGTCTTACTTGCCTTGGCCCGCTCAAACGCTTCTTGAAGGAGTTGATCATGTTCAGCCCTTACATCATCAACCTTGGCACTATACTTCGCCTCCAAACCCTGTGAAGGTAAATGTTGTCAAGGGTTCGTGTTCACTCACAAGGGTCATCCTCACCTCGAGCTCAGCGGTAAGCCGCTTAATTTCTTCCGACAGTTCGATATGCTTCGAGAGATATGATTGCTCGGCTTCATCCATCTCCTGTTCGTGTGCATCAGCGGAGGCTTGGGCTGCTGCCTTCGTCTCGTCGTGAGCAGCATGCGCAGCAGCAAGTTCGGTGTTCAACACCTCAACCTCGGAAACAGCATTGGCGACGTTGGACTCGATGAGTTGCACCTCATTGGCATGGAGCAAAGCAATATCGGCGGCTTTCTGCGTGCTTTCTGCGTCCCGAGCTTCGGCATCACGTAGAGCTTGCTGTGTGGCGGCAATGGCCTCCGCGAGCTCAGCTTCCGATTTTTGGAGGCGGCCAAGGATTCTTTTGTGTTCATCCTCTGCGTTCTCTTGACTCTCCTTCAACTCCAGAATTTCAACTTCCAGTTCGGAGATCTTGGCCGCGCTCCCTTCTCTTTCCGCTTTCAAATCGCCTATTTGAGCAGTAAGAGTGGTTACTTCAACTGCGCGCTGCTGTGATTCGCTAGACCTCGCTGACGCCTCTTGACGAGCTCTGTCATGTGCAGCTCTTAGACCATTCAGTTCTGCGGTGACAGTTTCAACGTCGGCCTTGGCCCTGAGGAAAGCTTCACGCTCCATCTGCGCAGCTGCGGCAGACTCCGCCGATGACTGATCGCTCGAAGACCGAAGTGACTCGAAATTCTCCTGGGCAGCCGCGACATCCGCCTGTAATGTTTCTACCTGTGCCTCAAGGACCTTGAAGTTTTCGGCTTGGCTCGCCATGAACTTGTTTGCATTTTTGAGCTACAATACGAACATCAGAGGGGAGCCAGACTGAACGATAATATTCTTACCTCGTCACTGACAGAGTTGAGCGCAGCTAGGTCACGAGAATGCTCCGCTTGTACCTGCTGCAAACGAACTTTGAGGCCACTGATTTCGGCGTTCGATGATTGTTTGCTGATTTGAAGTTGCTCGATAGACGATGCTTTTGTTTTGACATTAACCAAAGCTTCGTCAAGGGACGCCTGAAGTCGTAAAATTTTGGTTTCGAGGGTAGTTACTGCATCCGACTTGGCGGAGAGGTTCTCCGTAGCTTCCCTTAACTGTACGACATGTCAGAAAATAGGTGCAAAGTGTTCGAAAGTAACACTCTGCCTTCTCTTGGAGATCTTCAAGCACCCTTCCGTCGTCGCGAATCTCCCGTATAGAGGAGACTGATCCCATTGGCCGCATTGGGGGCCTCTGCAGAGGCTGCGCAGCAGCGGGAGGCAGGCTCTGCCTTGAACTGGAAGGCGTCCTCTTCACGGCCTCCGAAACGGCAGCACGAGGGCGAGAAAGCAAGGCGGAAGGAACGGTAGCACCGCTGGTTGCGTTAGACTTGAGGGATGCGACTGAGGGAACTGGAGAAACAACAGATTGGCGAGAGGTCGCATTCACCTCTGCGGGAGGAGATCTGGACGAAGTAGAAGACGTCAGGGAGCCTAGCAAGGTTGAAGTTCGTGATTTAGGTGCCGGGGGTGCTCCTGTCGCCGAAGAGGCCCTTGGGGGGAGCATAGATGATCTCCTGCTGGGTGGAGGTGGACCAGAGGCAGACCCTCTAGACGAAGCCATGGTCGTAGTCTTTGTTGAGTTGGTCGAAGTTGTGGTGGTTGGTTTCTTCGCGGCGGAAGGGGTAGCGGACTTGGAGAGAGGAGAAGAAGGTGTAGGAGTCTTGCCTAGCGAGGCTGCCTTGGCATTGCCAGCACCCAACGTGGCAGAATTCAACGCCTGTCCAACACATGGTTAATAATGAAGCAAACGTGCACACAAAGCACGGTTAACGCACCTTCTTGTCTGCCGGCGTGGATGAATTTGCTTTGCCGGAAACGGATTTTGCAAGGACTGTGGACTTGTCCTTGCTTACGAGACTTGTACGTTTGGAAGAGGCTGATTCGCCTTTCTTGGATACCTCCGTGATGGAAGCAAGGTGGGGGTCGGTGAAGACGTCCTCTTGGGTGGGATCGCGAAGGTTGGCGTCTGCATCTTTCAGTGTTCCGTCGAGCGGGGGCTCAACATGGGAGTCGATATCCGGATGAACCTGTGCATTAGGGTCCTGATCTACCACGTCAGAAGCCTCATGTTCCCCGCGAGGTTCAGATGCCGGGTCTTGGGAAGCGGGGACGGTTTCAACGGAAGCGGAGATGAACGCAAACTCGGTCATGATGATGGCGGGAGAGAGAAAGAAAGAATTAAATGGGACGAGAAAACAAACGACTTCAACGTAACAATTAAACTCGACTCGACAGAAACTTTTTCGTACACAAACAGTGACACGCAAAAACTACATAGCAATATTCACTTCAGGTCCGCGTACAAATTCAGCCCATTCAGCGCGGGCTCATCAAGCGACCTGTGGTTGTACGACAGAACAGACACCTGTTGGACCGTGAGCAACCGAACGCGTGCTGCGCAAGAGCATCTCACTCCTCCAGGTTCGACATTAAAGTGCGTTCCTACTCCAGTGTCAGTACACCCAACTCACGTCGATGTAGACGACCATACCGAGTGCCAAACCAAAGTTGATCCATCGGGAAATGAACACGCGGTTAAAGTGGCCATGAGCGACGATCAGGACGTCACGCGCGCCTTTACCCTCCTCGAAGTACTGGCGGTGATACTCACGAACCTGCGTGATCTCAGTCCGAAATCCGGGTTGATCTACAGGTCTGCTCAACCTTTGCTATCATGCCATCCACGCGAGAGCACATATCGCCCACACTCTCACCCCCAGGGCAACTAACGATCAGGGTTAGGAGCCGTTTTGGTGGGTCTCATCGGGATACATACCCATCCCTCCAGATGTTCCAGTCAGGCCGTTTGGCTAGAATCTCTTCCTTGAAAAGCCCTTCGTAGTCACCATAGTCCCATTCGCGGACTTGATCAGTAGTAACATGATCAGGGATACTTGGCGAGTGTCCAAACAAGAGATGGAATGTCTTTTGCGCACGAATGCGCGGTGAGATGAAAGCGATAACTAGGTTCCTTGGATCAAGAGCCCCTGCGGACTGAGTGAATGGCCTGTGACCGATGATTTCAAGGGAGTACTGACGGCCTTGCCCGACTAAAAGCGGTGCTTTTTCCTCCATTTGCTGTTCGCCACGAACTGTCAGGGGGATGTCACTCCTCCCTGTCTGGGATCAGCGAAGCTCAGCTGGGGGTGGAGATGATGTGTTGAGGAATCGAGCATACATGGCGCCTATTCGACAACTGAGGGTCAGCGACTCGGCAATGGAACAGAGGGGGAGAGCTCACCCGTTCAGAGACCACTCGGTTTCGCCTGAAGGGTTGTCAATTTTACTGGTAAAAGTATGCGTAAAGCTGACCGTGTCGGATGAGAAAGAGTCTCGGGGTGGGACGAGTCATAATGTGTTGAGATGTACTCAAGTTGAAAGGTCACTACTAGTCACTTTCAGACCGCGACCATGTTTGATGAGTGTAAGTCGTCCCAGTCGACAACTTGAATGTCTACTACACTCGTTCACCAACACATCTAGTTGTCGAGCATGCAGCACCGTCAGGCCATGCACGCTCTCCACTGCCCAATGTACAGTATCAAGGCTTCGAACCTTCCCCGCACGACGACCAAATAGCAGCCACAGATATCCCTGCCTCGGTCAGTCTCGCACTCTGTGAGCTTTCAACTACATACCTAATCCCAGTCCAGGTGAACCCACAGTTTCCGGCTTCCTCCCCCGCCGATGCGCCCATCTTCGATCTTGGCAGGGTACAGTATACACTTCCCGCTCCACTGGTCTCCCTTGCCGTCTCTTTCGATGTCCTGGCAATGGCCCTGTCCTCAAACCTCATCATTCTCATCGAGCTCTCGCACGCAGAGCAGGTCCTTCATATTCCCATTCCCCGCAAGCCCGCGGAGATGTCTATACACAAGATATTCCTTGACCCTTCCGGTCGACATCTTGTTATTACATCCCACCAAGGAGAGAACTGGTATCTATACCACGGGTGGAAGAAACCACGGCCATTGAAATCTTTCAACAAACTCGTCATTGAGAGCATTGCGTGGAATAAAGCAGCACTGCTTTCATCGTCGCACTCCTTATCGACCAAGGAGTTCTTGTTTGGAACCCGTAGCGGTAATATTTTCGAAGCAGTTTTGGATGCAGGAGAAGATCTTTTCAAGTCGCAAGAGCGTTATTTGCAGTTGCTCTTCTCACTACCCGAGAAAGCTCCAGTCACCGGCGTCAAGTTTGAACTGTTTCCTCCAGCTGATCAAAAACATGCACTAGTCATTGTGACCACACCCTCGCGCATCTATCAATTCAATGGCGCACCAGACCGACGCTCAGATGACGGGGGTCGCCTCTTTTCCTCCTTATTCGCTGCCTACCGTGAAACGGCGCCGAGTGAGTTCTCCAAATTCTTTCGTACTGTTCTAGACTGAGACGACGAAGAGATATCCGAACTACCCGGAGACTTGCAACATTCGGAATTGCACTTCTTTACGCCGAATTCAGACCAGGCTCTCTCGTTGCCCAAGACTCTCGCTTGGATGACAGGTTAGTGTTCCAGCGGCAAATAACATCTTGTTCGTGATTCTGTTTGGTTTAGCACCGGGGATTTATCATGGGACTCTCAACTTTGTCCCGAATTATGACGACCATATCGATTCGACGCAACTTCTTCCCTACCCGTCACTATCGTCTCCCGAGCCTCTCGCCCTACGGCCGCATCCCGAAGTCCCCACTTCGATTTTACTCACCGAGTTTCACTTCATCCTGCTTTACAGGGACCGTATCGTAGGAATATGCATTTTGAATGGTAAACAGACCTATGAAGACGTCATACCGCTGGTGAGCTGTGCCATGTACAATTGAAGTATGCATCTCAAGGTGTTACACAGAGACCAAACGAGATAGTCAAAGGGTTGGCCGCAGATCCTGTTCGTAAGACATACTGGGTTTATACTGACCAGTCCATCTTTGAACTGGTGGTCGGAAACGAGAGCCGCGATGTATGGCAAATATATCTTGCGCAACGGGATTTTGATATCGCATTACGGTATGCCAAGGTTGGTTTCACTGCCGGGGATGTAGGAACGACAATAACTACCCTCCATCAGACGGCCGCCCAACGCGATAAAGTTCTTTCTGCCCAAGCGCATGCTTTCTTCGAAGAAAAACGATATTTCCAGGCGGCTCAGTGCTACACACAGTGCTCAGTCTCTTTCGAAGAGGTGACGCTCAAGTTTCTGGACATTGGGGAGCGAGATGCACTTCGGTCATATCTGATCAGCCGATTGGAACGGACCCGCAAAACTGTAAGTTGAGATATTTCGAGCACCTTGCACTTTGTTGAGATGTATCTCTTCAGGACTTAACGGCACGGATGATGCTGGCAACTTGGCTCGTTGAATTCTATCTTAGCAAATGTGACGAACTGGATGATCTCTGTGCATCCGAAGCTGTAACAAGTGACGCGGAGAACACGCAGGCAGAGCGTACCATCCTTGAAGAGGATCTCTGTCACTTTTTCGAGACTTACAAGGTGGGTAGTTTTGACCTGGTCTTGGTTGTTGTCTCAAATTTCATGGCAGGCAAACCTCGATCGTAATACCGTGTACGAGCTCATACAATCCCACGGGCGAACGGACATGTTACTCTTTTACGCAACTATAGTTGGGGATCATGAACGGGTCATCCAACACTGGATACTCGAAGAAGATTGGTTGAAGGCGATCGACACACTCAATCGCCAGGTTTGTTCATTCATTTCTTTTGGTATAGCGATCAGTAAATTAATGGTATTAGTCGGACCTAGAGCTCTACTATCGCTTTGGCCCGGTTCTTACCAGACATGCGCCGAAGGCGGTGGTTGACGCGTGGCTCAAACAATTAGCTTTGGACCCGTTGCGATTGATACCCTCCCTCTTGCAACTGCAGCACCTTCCCCCTGATCCCTTGGTGCCGAACCAAGCAGTACGATATCTCAACCATGTTATCTTCAATCGACATAATACTTCTGCTACTGTCCATAATCTGATGGTGACATTCCACGCCTCCTCATCCTCAACCCCCCCTGGTGACGACGGCCATTTGCTACGCTTCCTTATGACGGCACCTTCAAACCCACTCACTGGTAAACCATACTATGACTTGGATTATGCGCTGCGCTTGTGCAAGAAAGCAGGTCGGATACAGCCCTGCGTGCATATTTACTCAAAGATGGGTCTATACGAGAACAGTGTCGATCTAGCCCTCCAGAAAGGCGACCTCGAACTAGCGAAGATAAATGCCGATATGCCGGAAGACGATCCCCAGTTAAGGAAGAAGCTCTGGTTGAAGATTGCTCGGTATGTTGTACAGGACAAGAAAGATATCAAGGCGTGGGTTGTGATTGGTCTCACTTGGACGCTGGTTGATTGTTGATTGTTTTAGTGCAATGCGATTCTTAGAGGACACCGACCTGCTCAAAATCGAGGATATTCTACCTTTCTTCCCGGATTTCGTCGTCATTGATGACTTTAAAGAAGAGATTGCGCACGCCCTGGAAGGCTACTCGGCCCACATCGACGATCTGAAGAGAGAGATGGATGACGTTACGCGCACTGCGGAGTCCATCAAGCAAGACATTGTCGAGCTGAAGAGCCGTTTCGTCACAATCGACGCCGGAGAGCAATGCTCCGTCTGTGCACGACTCTTGCTGACGAGGCAATCCTATATATTCCCTTGTCAACATGCATTCCATGCTGATTGTCTAATCGGACTGGTGAGTGTACACACATTGTACAGATCCGCCGTCTAACTCGTGTTTCTAGGCGAAAGAATACTTGCCTGCGCATGCCCTCAGACGGATTGTTACTCTGCAGACAGAACTGATCAAAGAGGTCCAGAAGATAGGTCCTGGGGAGCATGCAGTCACGACGACTTCCAGCGATGTGTGGCAGCCAACACGACAGCGCACATTGCTCTCGGCAAACTTTGCTGCCCCGCTTCAGAACGGTACCAAAGCAGCGGGTTCACTCGGACGGAACATCCTCTCTGCCGGTGATCGGCTACGAGATCTGATCTTGCCGGACGCACTCGCTTCTGCTGTCTCAGTGCCAGGGTGGATACCCGGTCTAGGTACCGGAAGTGGTCAGAAAGGACTAAGCAAGGAGCAGGCGGAGAAATTGCGGGCAGAATTGGAGGACGTTTTGACAGGCAGCTGTCCCCTGTGCGAAAGCGTCATCGCAGGACTGGACAAACCATTTGTCAACGATGGAGAGGTAGACATGACATGGGCGCTGTAGCGTTGTCTCATCTACTGGATTGAATTGACACATGCACATGTTTTACATCTATCGCTGTGACAGTTGCGACGACACTGGGGCCGAAGCGTCGGGAGAGGTTGTTCACCCATTGATTTTCTTGGTACGACCAGCTCTGCGTCGTAGTCGGGCGGCTTTTCTTGCGCCCATCTACACGAATGTTAGAAAAACATCGAGTTGGGGAGGGATGCAGCACGTACAACGGCCATTTCCTGCTCCAATCGCCGACGCTCTTCGCTCGCCCTCTGGCGTTGGAGCGTTATCTCCCTTTTGCTGAGACAAGTTCGATGCGGTGTATGTAGTGTTGGAACGGGAGGACTCACCGCCGTTTCTCAGCCTGCTTCTCCTGTTTAAGCTCGACTTCGAGTTTTCTGACGGCGTGGTCGCGCTTGGTTTTCTCCATGCGCGCATGCCATTTTGTCTTGTGTCCTGCAGAGGACTGGGAACGACTGGTGATGTCTGATCAACAAGATGAGCTGCAGCGCGAAGAAGTGTCCCGTACACGGTAGCGGATTTTGTGAGCTTCCACGACTTCCCTGAAACACGGCCGTTGGCGGAGGCGGCGAGGTTCTTGTGTTGGTCGCAAGGGGTCGCCATGAGAAAAAGATATCGAGGTCGTGTCGGTTTTTATGTAACTTGAGCTGGACTCGTCCTTGACGTTCACATCTCTCTCCTTCAAACCTTCCTTTCGTTTTCACGACTATGGCGCCGCCGTTGCGCTCCCCAACCGACGCTCACCATAACGCGCCCTCTGGAGCTCGCCATCCCCACCACCGTGCCCGCTTCCCGTCCCTCACCGAATTCCCGGACTCTCCCTCCGTTTACAGCCCATATGCCTATCATTCTCCCGAAGGTTATCCAGACTTTGACGACGAAACTGCTTCTACCATTCGCTCACTCTCTACCGAAGACGTCCAGGACGACTCCGACATCGACGACTGCACTGACGACGCCTCGCACCGAATAAGCCTCCGGGGTCCCAAGATCAGGTTTCACTCTCGCGCCCCTTGGGAGACTGAGGATGCCACCCCGCACGACCACGAATCAAACAAGAACGCCAAGTCGGGCACCATCGGGAACAAGCTCAAAGGAAAGGCTTCCAGAGCTGACAATCTTATCCGCACTTTTACCAGAGGCTCCCTTACAAGCAGACCCAGTGTCGAGTCAGCGCGCTCACAAGTCTCGGTATCTTCTTTCGAGGTCACAGCAGGAGACTCCTCGAGTTCTCGTGGCGCCTTGTAGTGAGCCGCTAGGATATTTCACTGTCCTGTTCTCGTTTCGTTGACGTTCAATACAGTGATCTTGCAAGGCAGTCCATGTCGACCTCCTCCTTTGCATCCTCTGCCACTTCTGCCTCTGTACACGTCCAGAACTTCATACACACGACTGACCATCCACAATCCCCTCATCCCCTTCCTCAGAGTCACGATCCGTTGTCCAGAGCCACGGTCAGCTTGGATGGAATGGTTTCCCCTGCAATAGCACTCGAAAGCGTTCCCATACGACATTCATCCTCTGAGACTTCTCGCGTCGGCTACGAACGCAGCGCGAAACCATCATTGGCCCCCTTATCCGAAGAACGACAGTCTCGCGACCAGTTTGTACATCCTTACGCTAACCCCGATTTGGTCTCCTATCTCCCCGAGACGATACCCTCTCATCACCCAAACTCGGGGGATATGGCCGGGAGTGACTCTAACTGTACAGTAACCGATTCGACCAGTACCAGATCCGCATCATTTGCAGTCATCTCCACCGAGCTATCCACTACATCACTAACCTGCCGGGATATCCAACATGGAAGTCGTCGTGTCAACGGCAAAGAAATTTCCTCCCCAATTTCTGTCCTCCGTCAAAGCGACGCTGGTTATGTTGATCGCAGCACCAGATTCTTGTCTCTACATCCACCACCTGTCGGTTTCGAAGCTCCCCGCCGGAACACGCCTACTGTCCTTATCACCCTTCAAGAAGCACAGGAGAGAGAGAGATTCCGCGGCAACACAGTTCATACTACGGTTGCCCGACAAAAGCCACCCTTTTCCAACTCAGATGATATATCCGAGGCAACAGAAGAGCAAACCGCGGAGGTCGACACCAGTGGAAAAATGACTCATACACGTGCTCGATCTACCAGTGCCGGGACTCGGCACAAAACGGTCCAACTTGCTTCAGCTCAGCCTCAAGATGCTGAGATGGGAGATGGGTCCACTGTCTCAACCCCAGTGAGCGCTATTTCTGGGCGGTCACTCAAACATAAGAAAAGTGGGTTCATGAGGCTTTTCGGTGGCCGTAATTCAGAAGGAGAGAAAGGGAGAAGCTCAACACCACCAATTCCTCCCGTAATTGATGTGTGTGCCGAAGAAAGCTCGCAAGTTCATGGGAGCGTGAAGACCTCGAAGCTCACACTGCAGACGGTGCCAATATCCCCGTTGGCCTCAACACACAGTTCTTCTTCCGGTGGCGATGGTCCCGGTGGCAAAGGGCCTTCTCCACGAAGACGGCAACCGCCTCCACTGTCCATTGTTACCAAACCTTCGGATCGCAGTATTCCTACCTCGGTTTCGGGAAAAAAAACTCCGATGGGCTTGAATTTTACACCCCTCTTTCTTACCGTTCCACAGAGTGCTCCTCCAGGCAACAGCGACTTCCCAGGTCTCAAACTTCGACCCGTGTCCACCTCCTTCAGCTCCCACTTTGCTGATATGGTAACAGATGCAGTGGAACGCCAGCGTGATGTGCATACACCGAGTTCTGCTGCGAGCTCCAATACTGCATTGTCTCCATTCACTCCCGTTTCCATGCGCCGCAGTGACGATGCATCCTCGACCGCAGCAGAGGCGCTAGGGGAAGAGCATTTGACCATCAGAGGGCTACAAGATCAACTCGCGTCCGCTAAGAAGGCTTGGCAGCAGCAAATTTGGGAGTTACGTGGACAGATCAGAGATCTGACATCTGAACTAGAAGATCTCCGGGCAGCGGACAACCGGGAGTACTGCGAGGATTGTGGTCGAGGAGAACCACGAAAGCGTGATGCCTCACCTTTGGACGAGCAACAGTCAAGGAAGGTTGGCGTTGTTAACCGGCCTAGAGCTCCCACTGGTGACGCGGCACGGTTTGCGAGCGGTAACTGAACACCCACACTCCTTTGATTTCATTCCTTTCGATTTTTGTATCACGGATGGATGCGTCGAGTTTCATTTCTTGGCTATTGTGTGGTGACGACCATATCCCACCACGTCTTCTATCGTCACCGGCTCCACACCCTTTTTTATTACTACCCTATTCCACTCATTTAGAAAGACTATCGTTTCCTCTCTCCCCTCGTTTTGTTTGCCTGGCTTTCAGTCCAGTGTGCATACCTATTTTTAAATGCATATACTCCCAAAGTACCGTACACAAAGGTCATGTATGCTGACGGGCGAGCATATGCATGTAATGGTTGTGGCCCCGGTTTGCGTTGACCAGGGGCTACACATTTAATCATCATCATCTGCACCAAGGAGCCAGCCAATTCCCTTTTGTAGAACGCGACTTGCTTGCGCTGAAACCTCATCGCCATCAAACCTGCCACTCATCCCGTCCCTGCTTCTTGGCCGTGCATCGTCTCCAGAACTGCTAGATTGCCCACGCCCAGTGACGGCAAATGTAAAGTTGGACGCCATACGATTGAACGCTCTGCCAGCCAATGCAGCAGCATCCGCGTTTATGAGAGGTGTCGTGGGCATGTGCAATTCGCCAAGTCTTTCTCGGAGAGACGAAACATGTTTCCGCGACGATGGGGTGCGTTTGGGTTGAGTGACCGTCCTAGAAGTCAGATATACATGACGGCTCTCGATGTCTTCCTTTTCTAAACGTCGCCAAGATGCCAGAACGTCGTGAATTCTGTCGGCAGGACAGAGTTGCAGTGCGCGGCCCAAAAGTGAGAGCTTCGCCTCGACGTCCTCGAATTCAGGATGCCGCCCAAGCTGGAAGCAAGCCACCCAGCAGACATCGCTCGCCTCCCGAACGGCCTTGTCCTCGATGCTATTTGGTGCTTCCGCACTCAGCTTTGAGACCTTTTCAATCATTCGTTTGCTGGTCTCGTAGGCGCGTGAAAAGTCTTCAGCCTGGAGCGCAGTGTCTGAGAGCATGGCGAGTACCCTCACTTCTGCAACGACATCACCTTCAAACCCGAGCTTGTAAAGGAGATCGAGGATAACCTCTGTGTGTTTGTATGCGTCTGTTGTGCTCGAGAGGACACGTGAGATGAGAGAAAGACGATCCTTGGTCAGGCGAATCTCGATCGGGGAGAGCGGAACACTAGGACGTGAGAATATGTTGAAAGAGGAAAGCCGGGAAGTGGCTTCAATAAAGTTGCGCTCTTTGTTCAAGCGCTCGGAAAGGGGTGGAACAGCAAGACTAGTGGAAGAGTAAGCTACTTGGCGCTGCGGATAGTCGAACATTTACCAGTCATAGGCAAGTTTCATGTCGCCAGTCTTGTAATTGCCTGAACTTGCGTTGTCGTAGAATTCACTTGAGACAGAGAGACAAATATCTTCTACGACGAGAGGAGGTAGTGACAACTTTCCATGCTTCTGTTGGAGAAACTGGCCTGCAATATCGAACGCTACAAGATCGATGAGAACTTGTAGCGGAGAAACCAAAGATAACTCACAACCAGAGCTCAACAAGCCAGCGAAGAAAATCGATGAGACTTCCTCTCTCGAAAGAAGTCCAAATGCGCTCTTGAGCCCAGTTTCGCTACTCCCGCAAAGCTTGAGCATGTTCTCCAATAGCCATTCCCACTCATCCCTTCCGCTGAGTTCACCCGAGCTTCCTGTGCGTCTGGCCATCCTGTTTGCCCGTGCTCGTTGCTCGCCTGCATCGTTGGCACTCTGCAAAAACCATCGCAATGGCGCTGCTACATCCCACCGCGATAATATCTCACCGGATTCCAAATGTACGTCCAATATGTCCAACGCGCGCGAGAGGGAGACAAGCGGGAGTGGTTTGAAAAAAAGCATCAGGTCGGAGGGTGAGCATTGTGGCCGGGTCGTGGACGGCGCCACAAAAGACCCCAGAGATATTATCGTCGCATCCGCTTCATCTGCCTCATCCTCAGTCCCCGGCTTGATTTCCCAAGCTGGAAGACACTCGAATACGGAACTCATTGTAGACCACTCAGTGCAGCTGTCGCTGCCGTACAGACACGCAAGAGCCAGTCTTGCGACGTCCTCGTCATTGCGAATGATGCGATGTGCGACAGGAAGGGTGGCTTTGGACGCTTCAAAGATTGCGGCGGCAGTCGGTAATGGGGCCGAAAGAATATAGTCATAAAGCAGGCGAGTAGGTAGACCTGGGTCGGGATTACCTGCACGTTCTGCACGTGCTTCCAGGACGAATAGATAGGGCATGACGAGGCGAGTGATGTCCTTTGCGATTGTCTCCGGAGATGAATGGGCGAGATAGGCACCCACGACCTCTACAGGCTGCATACTCTGCCAGCGGGAGAGCGTCCAGTCTTGGCTGTCCTGGGGTTCGTGAGGCTGAGGCGAATCATAGACTAGCCGGGAAAGAAGGCTGAGCTCTTCACCTAGCTCGTCGAGGTCAGGTACTCCATGAGAAGCCCCGTGCTGAACAGTTGCAAGAGCGATGTCCAAGATACCGGTGGATGAAATGATGATGTCCACGCGGCGCTTGTACCAAGCACTGAGTTCTTTGGGTCCAAGAAGTTCTATACACGCTGTGGCGTCACTTTGTGACTGATGCGAGTCAAGTTCCACGTAAGAGATGGCTTGTGAAGCCTTGAGCGCAGCATCGACCTCCGGAGTCTCGACCCAGTCAAGCTCTGTTCTCCAACGATCGAAGGACGGTGTCTGCTCTACGTCATGATCGACATCGTAAGCAGGAAGGATTTCGCGGTACTCGGATGGGTGTATATGACTAGGTATGCTGTCAAGTATAGCGAAACGGGAGGGCCAGAGAGTGGAAGAGTGGTAAAGCATGAGTGTCCGCAGTGCAGTGAACTGTTGTTGGGAGGCGAAAAGGCAAGCAATCCCTAGCATGTCCTCTGCCAAAAAATCGGACAAGGGAATGGGTGGGTCGACCGGCCTGTGTCGTGGTGAGAGAGGGGATGTCTCGCCGTCTTCGGCCCATGGGTCATCCTCCCATTCTTCGTCAATATCGTCCGAGTTACCCTCCTCTGCTGACAGGTCCTTGCATATCTGCACAAAGGAAGAAAGTCTGTCGCAACGGTGAAGGAGAACGGCGCGCATGCGGCAGAGCTGACCGTCTTCTGGTGCGTCATTGAAGTAACTTGTGAGAACCTGATTGTGCACACCGAGAGAGTCTGCATCGGGGGTGGAGATACGAGGTACAGCTTGAGCTCTATGGACGGCCGAGTTAGTGCGAGTGATTCCCAGCTCAAGAAGCGACTGCTGTGTGTCAACGTTGTTCACGAGCCTGTCGACGCAGGCTGCTACGACCCAAAGGTCGTCGTCGACAGCGGAGAGGACGTCCTGTATGTTTTCAGGAGTCATGTCCTGATCTTGGATGCTTTGCCAGCGTATGTGGGGCTGCATTCCGTCCATTGTGAGTGTGCTTGGCAAGCTTGAGTAACTTAGGCAAGTCGGACGTCTGGTGCTCACGTGTGCAGCGCGTTGCAAATGAGCATTACTATAAGTAAGTACATCTACACTACTTTTCACCGACCCAGCGGTTGTACGATGAACAAAAACCCTCGATATGCACAGCGCAGAACGAGCACCAAATGCGAGGATTCTACGCGATTGGGTCCATGTATAATCTCCCATTACCTGAACAAGTAAATAGCTGATGACCAGCGCGTACAAAAGGCAATTCAAAAGAGCGTTTCCTGAGAAAGGAGTCAGCACTTGAACGGGAAGGGAGCGTGTTGCAAGGACCTCGTCCCGGAGGTATTCTCCAATATCCCTAATCGAAAGTATGAGCAAGGACGGTAAAATGACTAGGTATATGGGGACGTACGCTTGATGGAACACAATGATGGATGTAGGATCTAATTTGCGTGTGTCGATCGTTGACCGGGCAGTTACACCAAAACCCTGAAAACGACATCGATCTGTATAGCCACACGAAAAGAGAAACGAAAGAATGGTACCAGTGGGACATCGTTCATGCTGAACACGACGACACCCTGATGTTCGGGGGTGTCCTCTGTTATGCGACCAAGGTGTGCCTTGAGGACGTGGTTGCCGTACAGGAAGGGCATTTCACCATTGGGCTTGACCCAGACCTTGAAAAGATGTTAGATGTGGGCGCGAAATGGGGGGCAAGCATACCTTGTATTTCGCATACTGGGCAATGTGGTCGAGCGCAGTGATGTGGAGTCTGAATTTACCGGTCTTGGTGAATTTTCCAAAGCAAGTGCCAAGGGAGATGAGGTTCGGTCGTGCAACAGAGATGCTTAGACGCATCGACGATTCGGAGACATAGTAGACCCTGTCCTTGTGCAGCCTAAAGCAATATGGCTCGTCCTTGCGATCGATGAGGTGGATAAGGTTCTTGCCCTGTGGTCAAAGTTGTTAGGTGGTGTTGGATGGGGATATCGTGGACGTACGATGTAGTTTGCGAGTTTTGTGAACACGGCCTTGCTCTCGTCTTCGGTGAGGGGACGCATGGTGGTGAGGAGCAAAGGCGGCCAATGGCAAGCTTGCTGTTCGTACTGCCACCCCTACAACTACCGTTCACTACCATCTCATTGTACATGTCCGCGTCCTCGTTCCCCCCCTCTTTCTCGACCTTCCCTGATGTCGACCCTGGCCCGAGCAACAGAACCTCTTCACCCGCCAGGAATGACAACCAAAGAGACCATTCAGTTGACTTCCTCAGACGAGACAAGTCCGTAAAACGAATCCACAGGGAAAAAGACAGGCACTCGTCAAAACGAGAAAAGCACCTCTCCCTGGCCGACAACTGGCGCGGTAGCGAGCCCCGCGCCATCGACTCACTGTTGGACGACGAGCGGCTCAAGGCAAACGAGGACAGGCTCCGCTTCGAACAGCATGGTCAGGAACATGACAGATGGGTGCCACGCCCCCTCTTTTACTCGGATCGCAAGGGCGACTCTCACAACCTAACCTATGGTCGCCTACACACCAGCGACGTACCAAAGTATCGTCCCGTAGCCCGTGAGTTAGTTCGACCATCACGCATTCGAACAGCTAATCATGCACAAGATGGCAAGCATATCCTTGGTCTCGACAAAGCGTGGACTGTCTCTCATAGAGGCGGAGAAGGTATACAAGTCACTATAGGGCAACGCAAGGTATAGCGCTCATCGTCTCAACCCTCGACCCTTTGCTGAGGATCCCACGCAGCAACCTTCTCTCACCCACCCCAGCTCAAGTGCCCTTCTCGCCGCACCTTCCCGGCGTCTAGTGGTTTCTACCGACAACTACAAGTACAAAGAGGTCGACGGATTCTTGCGTCTCACATCCCGTACCAATCAAAACATCGATCAAGTCTTCCGGCCGCTTTCTAGAGGCGAAGCGAGTTCTGAATCGGAGCTTTCGGCATTCGATGCAGAAGGAGAGAGTTCAGATGACGATCACGCACCTACTCTCACGTCTCACCAGCTAACCATCAAAGCGCTCGAGGAAAGGCTCACTGCTGACCCATCCTCCGTGCAAACGTGGCTGTCCTTGGTTGGACAATCCCTCTCAGTCGTGCCGCTGACTTCTAAGAACGCTGTCAAAGCTCGATCCGAAGTAACTCTTTCAGTCCTTTCACGTGCCCGTGGAGCCCATCCTTCCAATCTCCGCTCCCCCACTCTCTCACTCAAATACCTTCGGGCGGGAGAAGAGTTGTGGGATCAAACCAAACTCACAGCAGAATGGGAGGATGCCCTCAAGTCCGGTGGCATTGGTATCTGGATGGAGTGGCTCGAGTGGCGCATTCGCGCTTCTGTGGGAGGGATTGACCAAGTAGTGTGGGACGCGACACGTGCATTGAAGGCGTTAGGTAGCTCCGAAGACAGCGAACTCGACAGACTGCGTGTTGTGTGGCGAGTCGCCGTTGCGTTTCAGGAGGCAGGTATGAAGCATGGAAGTTGGGATTACTATCACGTTCTAACTTTACTATTGCCCAGGGTTCCACGAACGTGCCACAGCGCTCTTCCAGGCGCAGGCGGAACTGTACGTCCCTAGCTCATTTGAAAGAACTCATTGTTCAAAAGATGACAGAACATTCGAGGTGCCTCAATCCTTGTATGGATTGCCTGTTGATACGCAACTAGACTCTTTAGAAGAGTTCTGGGAATCTGAAGTACCACGCGTTGGAGAGCCTAATGCCAAAGGCTGGTCCGGGTGGGTCTCCAGTGGAAAGCCAAAGGCTACACTATCAAGTCTAGAAACAACATCTATGGATATTGATTCTACGTCGGCTGATCCATTTATAAGATGGTATAATGATGAGACACGCGCGGACATGGTCTCACGTATCCCAGCACGATACGAGTCGGGTGTCTCTGACCCGTATGCGACTGTATTGCTGTCAGATATCAAGGCACTTTTACTTCCGTTGACGACTCAAAAGGCAAAAAATGCATTTCGTCTTGTATGGCTCTCCATCATGGGCCTTCACATTCCTGGTTTTGCCGACACACTCGCGAATGAAGCATGGGACGATCGGTGGTCATATACGCATCTCGGGACTGTATCACGCCTTTCTTCCATTTTCCCGCATCCCGGGAAAACACGACAGCTGCTTGCTGACTCACACGCGGGTGTACTGATTGGAAAGGAGCGAGAATATGGATCGGTATTTGGACCTGTCAAGGACTGGAGCCTAGACGTGCTTGGACCACTGGATTGGGTGGGGAAAGACAATTGGAGGATGTGGACGGCGAAAGATATCCAGGGTGTACAGGAAGATTTTGTGAGGGCTATCTTCAGCCAGCTCCGGTGTGGTGCGGAAGATTACCAATGGGATGTGTATGGATTGGCGTTTGAGGCCTCGGTCAACGTGAAGAGGTTGGGCCTGAATTTCTCTGGCCAGCAAAGATGCTGACGGGCGTTTATAGTGCTTCGAAGCTTTCGCGGACGCTCTTGTCACACGCTCCAGAGTCGCTTCCCCACTGGGCAGCTCACGCACGACTTGAACGTCTGCGTGGACGGATTGAAGACGCACGGAAAGTGTATCAAACTGTTCTTATTTCGACACGGCATTCGCCCACGCAACCATTTATTGGGCAGATGTGGTGGGATTGGGCTGAACTGGAATGGATGAGCGGCGACCAAGATGTGGCGCTCCGGGTAGTGATGCGGTCGGGAAACGTTGACGGTACGGGGGGAATGATGATTCTTCGCGCCAAGCGCAACCTGGAAGACATTTTCAATGCGGTACAAGGACTGTGGAAGGACCGGGAAGGCTGGATAAAGCTGCGAGCGCTGATAGATTTACTGACAGGATCATCGTTACCTGGGATGCTGGCCATGTTTGACTCGCAGTCCACAGGGGTGGACAAGGCGGTGGGAGAGAGCTTTATGGTTGCATCGCTGGTGATGCTATATAACCACGCGATTATCCGACGGACGCCTACTCCACCAGCGATACTGCGAGAACGGCTACAGGTGGCGATTGGCAAGTATCCAAACAACATGATTGTGCTTGGGATGTTCTTGGAGGCGGAGAAGGGGTACGGAGTGTGGGGTCGTGTGAGGGGTCAGCTGGGGGAGGGGGTGGCTGATGGGGGCGCGAAAGAGAAGGGAGTGTCGAGGAGGGCAGCGGAAGTGTGGGTTGCGGGATGGGAGCGGGGGCGATGGGAGGTCGAAGCTGAGCGGACGAGGAATGGACTGGCGGGGGCGGTAGAGAGCGACAGGTGAGTGAAGGGGGCAGCGGGATCTGTCGGGTGCTGACATGGCCAAGGACGAGGAACAGTGCGATCGTATGGCGGATCGTCGTCGAGTTTGAAATCCGGACTGGACAGCTGCAGCGAGCCAAGAATCTGCTGTACAGGGCGGTCGGGGAGTGTCCCTTCGCTAAAGGTCTGGCAATAGTGTCAAAGGCTAGGATTGGTGCTGATACAGGATGCAGGGCTCTATCTACTGGCGTTTGGACCACTGCGACAAGTATTTACGACGCGGGAACTGGCGGGGTTTGTGGATATCATGGCAGAGAGGGGGCTGCGTATACGACGGGGATTGGAGGAGTATGGGTGGAAGGGGGAGGAGGAGAGGAAGGGAAAGGACAAGGACGAGGAGGACGAGGGCGAGATTGAATGGGCCGCGTCTGAGCGACGTCGGCTGATGCCCTACTAATATTTTGACATGTTTGTGTATGCCGCCCAACTGTTTTGCGCCTGACAGCGTTGCTCCCATTCGTTCCCTTCCGACCCGCGTAGGGTCACAGACTCACTCACTTTGTAATGACTACAGTCCCCCCCCGCGAGGAATGGCCAGACGCTGACTTTGTCCTTCCCGACGGCGACCACATTCGTTCCCTCGACGTCGAATCCGACAAGGACGACGACGACGACCTCGACCTCGACTGGGATGTCGAGATGCACTTTGGCTCAACCGGCGCTGCAAAGGCCAAAGCAGTCGTATCCAGTCTCGCAGCCCGCACAGATTTTGCCAGGCTCACCTCACCCGCCATGTTCACCGTCCGTCCTCCCCTCACTCGCCAGGAGGAGGAGGACGAGGAAGACGACGAGGGTGTATCCACCATCAAAGTCGCACAGCTCGCCTCTACCCTCAAAGCCGTCGCCAAGCCTCCTCCCATCGACGAAGACTTCGAATCCGCCTTTGCCCTTCCTTCCGATCTAACTCAGCTCTCCCTTGCTCCCCTTCCCCTTAGCCATCGATCCTCAAAGAACTCCCTCGAATGGGGTGATCGTGATCAAACTTCCTCTTCCCAGTCATCAGACGCTTACTCTTCTCTCGGCTTCGCCGATGGCTCTTCCTCCAATTCCGTCTCTTCCCTCTCTCTCCCAGACACAGAGGAGAGCGAATGTGACGACGAAAGTGAACTCGATGGCCTTGTCGTTCCCTCCGGTCTCTTCGAGTCCGGTCACAGTGGCAAGCATCTCAAAAAGATCCTCGAGTCCAAGAAAAAGGCCCCATCCCCAGATCAGCGAGCAAAGGTTGCTAGCCCTGATCCAGAGGACGATTTTGAGATGGGCCTTGTCATCCAAGACGATGACGACTTCAGCCCCAGTCGGCTTATCAGCGCAAAGCAGACTCAAAAGTTTGCCATACGCTGTAAAAGCGCCCCCGCTCGACCACTTAATCCAACTCGCCCGCCCTCTCGTATGAGGGCCGACCGCGCAAAGTCTCCCGTTAATCCACCCATATCATCCGCTCGTCAGCTCCAACGCATCAAACTTTCATCCTCACCTCCACCCCGGCATCCTCCACCCACACGTGCTCAGACATATATGGAAGCTCTTTCGGCCGCTCCACCTCTGCCCACAAGCTCCTTTTTGTCCCCTAAACCTGGCAGTCTCCGGGGACAGAAGTCCCATTCAGGACTCAAGCCACCAACTCCGCCATCCACTCAGCGCAAAGCACTCACTCGCAAGGCCTCTCTCTCTTCCCTGTTGGAAGCAAGCTCCTCCCAAGCATCAGGCTCTGGGACTGCTCCCACAGTAGGACTATCCAACAAGTTTGCACGCTACGACGCACCTACCGCTGCTTCGCGTGCAAAATCACACACAAGTTCGACAAGCCGCATTCACGCGCTCGAATTTGTCGTGCCACCAACTCGCCCATCAACACCCTCATCGAATCCCGCCGCATTACGTCTCACGATGCCCACCTCTATCCGAATGAAGTCAAGGCCTGCCCTATCCGCCGTATTCCCTGGTCCTCCTCCTGTCAACATTTTCGCACAACCTCCACATCGTGCCACCTCGCCCGTTCCCCCGCGCCCCCCATCTACTGCCTCCTCGCGTAGCCGCACCTCCCCACCAATACCATCATCATCAGCCCCTAAACTGTTACGCCGTCCCAAACGCCAAAGAACGTATGGGGACGGGACCGAATTGGATGGCTTCGAGGACCTTCCAACCGACAGGGATAAGGAAGTGAAATTCAGAATACAGCCCAAAGCCACAAGTCGGGGAGGTGTCACGACGCATCCAAAGTCAAGCACAGAAAAGGACATGGATAAAGGGACACTCCGCAAAAAGGGACGCATAGACGAACCAAGCCCAACCCTTGGTCAGTACATGCGTTGTCGCACACTTGCATTCCCGTCCTCACTCATCCTCGATAGATTCTCCAGGTGCGCTTGCACCTGCCACAAATACACTACGACGCACTGGGCGCATCGAATTCAAGGCTACGGAATTACCTGGAAAGAAGAAAAAAGATGCATCCTCCCCTGTGCTTGGTCACACACGAAGGAAACCCACACTTATACGCCACCTCGGGGGGCAAAGCGGGCCAAAAGGTGCGTTCAACCTACTCTGTCCCGACGTAGATTCAGACTTTGTTTCTCAAGTTGTTGGTGACATGAAATGGAATCCTTCCACCCTCCGCTGGGAGGGCAACGATCAAGTATTGCGAGAATTCGACGCTGTTGTCGGGACATCCACTCGACCCGCTCTCATCACACATCTGACCGGATCCTCCATCGGCTCTCCCGTTGGCTCCTTCGCTTCTGGGGCACGCAAAGTGGGAAACATGATTTTTGATCCCACGCGAATGTGCTGGATCTCCACGCTGCCCCCCGATGAAGAGGAACCAGACGTCTTTGCGGACCTTGCCGATGACGAGGAAGACAACGAATGGGAAGCCAAAGCTGGTACTATTCGCGCCAGTCAGCAGCAGGGCTGTGCCAGTAACACACCCTCGGAAACGAGCGGATCGTGTGCTTCCGCCATTGTCGTCACCGCCCCCAGCCCTGCGCGCAGTCGCGCTAGAACGACTTCTGAATCCGAGAGTGACCGAGGGTCACGCGCGTCCATCGTTTACGATGTAGCCGATGACTTTGTTGAAGTTTGCCGTATCGCTGAAGAACGTCATCGTTCTGAGATGCGGGGTTGGCGCTCGTCGACATCAAGACAAATCGATCCCTTTGGCGAGCCAGATCGGTCATATCTCTACGAAATTCGTGCACTCGCCACCAGGAAGTACTGACCCACAGGTACTTTTGGTTCTGTCCACCCCCAGGCCATCATCGACATGGCCGCCCCGCGCTATTGTTGATATATCATGTTAATACTTTTGCATCCCGGACTCGGTCTCTCTGTTCACTGATACGTTCGATGGTCGAGTTCATCATGCCTCTCATTTTGTAAGCAGATTTTGTTACTCTATTGTTCCCTCTTTTCCCTTTTGCGTGGATCTTATGATAGTTTCACCGTCACTCGTTCATTTCTCTTCGCTTCCCTTTGCTACTCGACGTGTATGGGAGATACGGGATACATGTTCAACAAGGAATTACAATAATGATATTAATTGCTATTTGAAGCGCAGATCTAGACGGATGAATGTTTCCTGCTTGGACCGATGGCGCAAGTCAAGTCCCTACATGCAGGACAAGGCCGAATCACCTGTGTCTCCCATGGGCCGTCCGTTGCCTTCACCGAACTGTCAGCGACTTATCCTCTCAAGCTTCTCTCTCCAAAGCTTGCGCAAGACGCAGTCGCGATCGTCTATGTGTTAAGCTACGGGGGCGGTCTGATCAACGGCGATCATGTCAAGATAGACATCAATGTAAAAGATGGTTGCAAGCTTGTTCTTCTTTCACAGGTAACGGTTATCGACCTCCCGGGCAGCCATCATGTTGATGTCCCCCATTCATGAGGGATCCACCAAAGTATTTAAAACCCGTCCTGGGGATCGGCCGTCGACACGCCTCGGTCAACCAGCCCACACAACACCAAATGTCACCACCTATGTAACAGAAGCCACTGTCGTGCCCGGCAGTGCTCTCTTCCTTCTCCCCGATCCGGTGACATGTTTTCGGGCAGCGGCATACTCCCAAACACAGAGAATCACCCTTTCTCGCGATGCCTCTCTAGTTCTGCTAGACTGGGTCACGTCGGGCCGCAAGTCACTGGGAGAGGAGTGGGTGTTTTCGCAGTATCACAGCCTCAACGAAGTCTTTCTCGAGGGGCATTGCATAGCTCGCGACATCATGCTCTTGGAGGGGCCCCCTCAGGAGACCGCTGAGATCGTTCAGACCCAGGGATTATCACGCACTCTCCAAGACAGGCTCAAGCCGTATTCTTGCTACGCTACCCTGATCCTCTGTGGTCCCCTCGTGCAGGATGTCGTCGCACAGCTTGACAAACTATACCAGTCAACAACGGTATTCAAGACTACCTCGCCGGCCCGCATGGTATGGGCCTTGAGCCCTATAAGTGAAGGGAAGGGCTATATACTACGAGCAGCGGGACTGGAGACCGAGGATGTGAGGGATTGGTTACGGGAATCACTTCGGGGGTTCGAAGACATCGTTGGCGTTGACACGTATCTAAAACTATTTGCCTAGTGCTGTACATTTTGAACGACTCATCAACCACTGGTACCCTGAGCTCTACGCCGTACTTTGCATGCGTATCTCGTCAGATCATTAAGGGACAAGCGCCCATTCAAGATGCTCGGGCCCCATGTAGTCTGGTGACCAGCCCGTCTAAAAGAGGTTGCACGAGGCAAACCTCTATCGACGGTTTGCTTTTAGAAGGCTGGTCACCAGACTAGGTCCCATGACTCGATATGCCAACTGTGCCTTTCAGTTCTTACTTTTTCAAATGAGGTACATATACATATATAAACCCATCGATGGTAACTCGGGATAATCGGCGTGTAGTATTTCCCCATGTCCATGGAGAAAGTCGACAAAGACGCTGTGGACGTTTCGTCCGGCGCCGAGTTGTACAAACCCGACGTGGACACCAGCGAAGTGGATGAGCGGAAGCTACTCCGAAAGATGGACATTCGCATCGTGCCATGGCTAGGCTTGTTATACCTCTTAAATTTTCTCGACAGAGGCGCCATAGGAAACGCAAAGGTGTGTGTCCCAAGCCTGTTTCCGAGCGCCGGTAGTAATATAGTATCACTGACGGAGGCAATCTTGAAGTTGTATGGTCTAGAAGCCGATTTGAATATTACGAACAAGCAGTATCTTATCGCGTTAACAGTGTTCTTCTTCCCTTATGCTTTGTTTGAGGTATGTATACTCACGCTGAGTCGCCGCCTCAAGAACTCAGATAGTCGTGCCCCAGCCCGTAAGCAACATCTTGCTGAGACGGTTCCAACCTTCAATATGGCTTTCGTCCATGATGTTCCTGTGGGGAGTGGTTATGGTTCGTGTACTATGTCTAGAACCTGATGATGATATTTGTTGACCGAGTCACTATAGTTGTGTCATGGATTTGTCCGCAACTATAGTGGGCTTATCGGTAAGTGACAGCGACTTGACCAGACGGAAACTGAACCTCCTCTCAGCCTTGCGTTTTTTCCTTGGACTAGCGGAGGCTGGCTTATACCCTGGTATCGTTTTCTATATCTCATGGCAAGTTGTGTCGTACCTTCTTGAATCTAGGTTGACAATGTAGGTTAGCTGGTACAAACGGTCAGAGTTGGGCACACGCATTGCCACCTTCTTCACTTCCGCGACTATAGCGGGAGCATTCAGTGATTATGTTTCCAGCTCCAGCTGCGTCTCTGTCTTATGGACCTATCCATCCTAGGCGGTCTCCTGGCAGCTGCAATTTCCAATTTGAACGGTGTGGCGGGAAGAACGGGATGGTCGTGGATTTTCATTCTGGAAGGCCTCTTCACGATACTGTGTGCCATCGTATCGTTTTGGGTCATTCAAGATTTCCCCGAGACCGCAACATTTCTCACTGGTGCAGAGCGTCGGTATTCTCAGTATTATTGGGTGGTGGTTCTGTTCACAATTTCTCAGGGGTATTCGTTATCCGCCGTCTCCGTGCAGACATGCAATTCAGTGCTGGAGGGGAACAGTTTAAAACGAAATATGTTTGGCAAAGTCTAAAGGACTGGAAGACGTACGTCGCAAGTAAGTCGATTGTGCAAGTTGCCGTTCATCAGCGATTTCGAATAACACTATTTTAGTGGGGATATACATGGGCTTGTAATGCCTCCTCCGCTTTCTTCTGAACGAAATGGCTCACATTTATCCCACGTCACAGTGATGGCCCCTTGTATGCATTTTCTTTGTTCACACCGACGATCATTAGTCAGGTTGGTACTGTAATTTTTCCGAGAGTTTCGAATGCCCGACTCATGCAATATTATGTCAGTTGGGTCAGTCACACCGCTTTCGAATGCTCAGGGAACTTGTGACCAAGAATACAACTACAGGATACAAGGCTACTGCAGCGAATTTGTTATCGGTACCCGTGTATGTCTGGGCTTGCATAGTCACCGTCTTCATCGGGTTCCTCGGAGATCGCCTTGGCAAGAGGGGGTACATCAATCTGTCAGCCTAATTGACCTTTGGGATTTGAACCGCTTCTGACATACCGCTTCTTTAGAGCCCTGTTCAGTACAGGTCAGTGCCAGACACGCTCCCAATGATGTTGTTCTGACAAGATACAATTAGGGTTAGTGGGTTATATTATCTTGATCTCTTCCAGCAACCCGACATTGTCCTATTTTGCATGTTATTTGGCGGCCTCGTAAGTCGTACATGGTTTCAGTGTTCTCGGGCTAAAGTATCGTTGCATAGCGCAATCTATCCTATCATCCGTGAGTATCGTATGAAAAAAGACACTCCGAGGCTAAATCTTGGAGCCTAATGTGTACAGCGAATGCGGTGTGAGTGTTCCCAGAACCTATCGGCGTTGAAAAACAGACTTTTTATACGTTGCATAGCGCGTGGGTTTCGAGCAATACCGAAGGCTCCTATAAACGAGGCGTGACGCTCGCAATGGCAATCAGCTGGTGAGGTTAGCAAATCGACCTCATATCACCGCTGAGCTTTTTGTCAGGGGAAACATCAATGGCGCGGTATCGTCCAACGTGGTATGTCTGAATCAGAGATTATCTGTGCTTCCAAAAGTAACGCGTTCGTCACCAGTATCGGACGCAAGATGCGCCGTGGTTTAGGTTTGGACACGGGATCGTCCTTGCTTACATAGCCATCGGATGGATATCCTCGGCCGTTTTTATGATCCAGTTGAAGCTTGAGAATGATCGACGGGATCGCGGGGAACGCAACGAGATTATAGGGTGCAGTGACCGCCTGGAGGGGGACACTGTGAAGGCAGCCAAGAATGGGATATATGAATCTACCGAGGCTGCACGGGCAGATAAGGGTGACGCATGGAGTGGGTTTCGGTATACATTGTAAGGTACACCTTCAGCACAACAAAGTAGTTAGGGAGGTCGCCGTTCTGGCAACACATCATAAGAGGGGACTGTCCATCGGTGATCCTCTGAAGCAAATAAATCAACAAGTACTTACTGTCAGTCATCCTGATAATCCCACTCCCAATCTTCCAGCATTCTGAAGATCAGTCGTATTATTGATGCAGTAAATTAGTCTGAGGTTGCTCAAGCAGGACGGTTATTGAAGATATAGCGCGAGTGAAACCCAGAGTAGGGAGTACAGATACGACACGAGAATCTATGCAGGTATCACGTCCCTCATTCCGTAACTATTATCACCTATAGTCTTGGACGGATCTCGAGGTAGTGACAGGGGCAGGCGTCGGTTCTGCCGAGCCGCGGGCAGCTTCTTCGAGTGGAGGGGGGGCACTGCGCTCACTTCCACGGTTCTGATCTAGCCATTTGTCCATTTCATCGGCTTTACCCGTGAAGGGACGCTTTCCCAACAGATCAATCATGTCCTCACTGTTCAAAAATTCAGTGCCTTGTACACTGGCAGACTAGGTCGCATACCGAGTAATGACTTCCTTCTCCAGTAGTAACTTGGCAACTTTCTCAACGTCATCGCGATGACGGGTAAGGAGTTCGGTAGTTCTCTGATGCGCAGAACTAGTAATATACCGTGAGTCGTCCGGAAGACTCAGCCAGAAAATGAAAAGTATGTACGTGATCATCTTGCGAACTTCAGCGTCAAGCATCTCGCCTGTCTTCTCGCTGAACGGTTTTGTCCAGCTCTCTTTTTGACCTTCGCGACCTCCGTAGCTTACTGGTCCAATGATCGTGTTCATACCATAGTTTGCACACGCTTCGAAGGCCATGCGGGTGATTTTCTGAAGGTCGTCCTGTGCTCCAGTTGTAATGTTTTCCAGACCAAAGAAGATCTCCTCAGAAACGCGTCCACCAAGCGTCATGCAAATTCGATCTATCATTTGTGGCGTGGAAAGTAGGTAGCGATCCGGAGGCAAATACTATCGGGAATCGTATGAGGAGGATCCAGATAAGGAACTTGAGACGCTCACTTGTGCATATCCCAAAGCCCCAACACCGCGGGGAATGATGCTGACTTTGAGCAGAGGGTCTGCATGTTCCAGGAACCAACCACAGACGGCATGGCCGGCTTCATGATATGCGACAGTCTTCTTCTCTTCTGCACTGAGCACCCTACTCTTCCGCTCCAAGCCAGCAATTACTCGTTCAATGGCACTCTCGAAGTCATCCTCTGCGACGAATTCATGGCCCTTACGAGCAGCGTGGAGGGCAGCCTCATTGCAGACATTGGCAATGTCAGCGCCGGAAAAGCCTGGGGTGAGAACACCAAGCTTCTGGGCCAAAGCGGACATGTCCAGTTCTTGTGCGAGAAGGAGAGGCTTGAGATGCACCATAAAGATACCCTTCCGACCAGACACGTCAGGTCGATCGATAGCAATATGCCTGTCAAACCGACCAGGGCGCATCAACGCCGGGTCGAGAACATCAGGACGATTGGTACCAGCAAGAACAACAACATGCTCTTGCGTGCCAAAGCCATCCATCTCCACCAACAATTGATTGAGAGTCGACTCTCGCTCGTCATTCCCGCCGAAGCTGCCACCCTTGCCTCGAGACTTGCCGATGGCATCAATTTCGTCGATGAAGATGATGCACGGCGCATTCTTCTTGGCAGAGGCAAAGAGATCACGAACGCGGGACGAACCGACACCCACGAACATTTCGACAAATTCCGAGCCGGAAACGGAAAGGAAAGGAACGTTGGCCTCGCCGGCGGTGGCTTTTGCGAGGAGAGTCTTTCCAGTTCCCGGAGGACCTGACAGGATGGCCCCACGGGGAATTTTTGCACCGAGTTTCTCGTACTTGGCAGGGTCTTTTAAGAACTTGACAAACTCCATGATCTCCTCCTTGGCCTCGTCCATTCCAGCGACGTCCTTGAACTTGACTTTGACGTCGGTATCCTTGTTGAACAACTTCGCCTTACTCTTTCCAATGTTAAAGATGCCACCTGGGCCACCGCCAGCGGAACCGCCGGCCCGCCGGCTCATGTAGAAGAGGAGACCAGCGAAGAGAATGGTAGGTGCGAAGTTGAGAAGGGTATTTACTGTGGAGATCTCATCGTGGTAGGCGACAGGTATCCGTTCGTGACTGGGGATGCCAAGCTCGTTTTCAGCGTCTTCGAGCTTGCGCTCGAATGCCTCGACACTCCCTATAGAGAAGTAGTAATCACCACCACCAACGGCTGCAGAATACATGGTTCCTGTTGCATTAGAGTGAAGCTTGATTCGAACTTTTTGTCGATTGACGACGATAAGCTTGTCGACGAGTCCTCTGTCAAGGAACGCAGTGCGGAACTCCTGCCAAGTGATCTCCCGAGAAGAAGAGGCGGAAGAACCGCTCAATGCGTAGATGATGGCAGCGGATGTAGCCAACAAAGCTAGTTGATTGGGGCTGAAGTTGCTGTTGTTTCCGCCAGGAGGCGGGAGCTTGGGGCGATGGGGCTCGTCGCCTTCAGCATTGGACTGTCCGGAGGACGAGTGCTGCCGTTGGGACTGCTGGTAGCGTTGAAAGAAACCCTCGAGACCCTTTGGTATCTCTACGCCTGTACTGTCCTCCTTGTCCCTCCCCGCGTCGTCCGCCTTTGCTTTTCCCTTGCTTGCGGAGCCATTTGATGAGGGCTCGGAGTGAGGATCACGAGGGGAAGGGGATGCAAAAGACCTCGACCAGCGCGCTGAAGTGAGGGGAATGAGACGACGGTCGACGGTACGTGCCAGACGAAGTGAGCGAGAGAGCATGACGGTGAGTGAGCAACTTGGAAAGTCGTAGTTAAGTAAGCACACAAGGATCACTGCTTAGTCAGCGCTCAGCGCCGAGCGCTTCCGCAAGTCATTTCCTTCGGCCCGGGCACCCGGCCGGTGTATATCACACACCCTCCTCGACCTCAAACGCGCAACAGAACCGGTCCTTGTCCATCAGCACCATCCCCTTCCCGTCAGGCGCCCACCGCACATCCCTCGTTTCGTACTTGGCTGCACCCATCTTGTGAATCTCAGCTTCCAATGACAATCAAATCTCCACTCACTGCTCGCAGGTACCCCGATACACTCGGCCATATCCTCTCCATCCCCTCCCTCTCCCACCCACTCGTCACTCCAGGTAAAAACACTCTGAGTGCCACAACATATGACGAGACTGCCTTTGCGCATCGGGTTCCACCGTGCGTGCATCACCGGCTTTTGATGCATTAGCACACACCGCAAACGTGGGACGAATGGCTCTGAAGGCGTTGGAAAGTCGTAGAGATGTACCCCATTAGGCACATTATCTGTGTTTGTATTCAATACTCGGTCTGCATAGATACGACCGTCGTTACCATATCGCACCAGCAACAGGGCACCTGTCTTGTTCCATTCCAGTTGCACTGCTCCAGATTTCGGGCTCGGCTTGCTTATATCTGCCTTGAGCAAGCCTATTGTTTGTGGGCCATTGAGTCGCTCATCTAAGTAGTGATCACTCAGTCTCATCACCAATGGTCCCAATAAAATCACTACAAGAAAGGAACCCCCTCCCTTGCGTCGACTCCAACCAATTGGCAGGCTCCCGCCAGAGTGTCTGTCAGATGTGTTAATGATATCCCGAGATCAATCCTCAACGTACTACTCCGCTCGCAATCCGGCTAGATAGCTCTAGTGTACATGTCGCAGACCACGTGAGACTGTCGAGGATATGGACCTGCATAACGTAAGCGTGTAAGCGGTAATGCATGGCATCATACTAACTTTGTCATCCCAACCACCCACGGCGAGAAACATTCCACTCGGATGCCAAGCCACCGAGCGGACGCCGAAACCTGGATCAGGGCTCGGAGTGAATGTGCCTTGTACATCCCCTGCGAGTGAGAGAATGCTTAGTTTATACTGTTTAGTAGAGGTGCTAGCTTCGGGATCAGAATTTGTAGTCATCGTTGTACCGCACCTCTAAGACACCCTCCCATACTGCAATACAGATTCCCGTGGGAGATAGCGCGAGCGAGGACAGGTTGGTTGTGGGAAGCGGGAAATGCTGCGAGTGACTTCCGTCACATCAGCTTTGAAAACGGAGGGTACATGCGCACCCGCACGAGCTTGAATGAATTGGATACATCGTAGATTCCCAGAGTATCTTTAGATCTATGCCGCTCAGCCAACACAAAGTATCTAGCATCGGCGCGGAACGCATAGCCTGTGTGACAGTTTGCACCTTATCGAGCAACGGGAACATGGCAAGATACCTCTATCAGGATGGATAGGAAATTGGATGTACGTGGCGGTCCCGGTCACGATTGACCAAATGCTAACACGAAGCTGTTACAGAGCTCGTTGACACGGGAGGGAAAGGCGGCGCAAGTATGCTTACCCCCCATTCCGAAAAGCATAGTATATTTCGGCCATCTGGAGCCCATTCCGCTTTTACGAGACCCTCTGCGCCAGTCTCGATGCGGGCGGTCCAAGTTTCATCTCGAAGCTTGAAAACCTGCACAATGCCACTCTTGGCCGATGCCGCAAAGAGGTACTCTGAGTCACAGGACCAGCCAGCATGCGATATCCAGCGATCTGACTCGGTAGTTGTCCGCGCACTTGGAGTGATGGACCATGTGCAGGTGATTTGGAGGGTGTCGGTGCGGCGCACGACGAGGAAGTCCTCGACGGCGTTGAGGATGAAGTGAGCGCCAGGACTGAAGCTGACGAGGTTGGTTGATTGCCTGTAGATCTCTGTAAAGTCCATAGTGAAATGCGTTATCAAAAATGACGTGAACATTTCCGCGGCAGTCGCGTCTTACTTACTCACCTGACCAAACCAACATATGCATGTCACTCGACCATTGTCAGCCCCGTCTCAGGATCTATAAATTTGCAAGGATTCATCATGGCCTCGCCAGCCTGTCATGCCAGCGCCAGCAGACGCACAATCCATTCATTCGACTGCCACCACTGGCACGGTCCGTGTCGAGCTCGATGTCCTCCACGACAAAGCATCCATCGACCCTTTTCTTGTTGTTTTTTCTCCCGGCGATTCAGAGAATCCAAAGGTGTGTTTATCCCGTTCCTCAACCCCCTTCAGCCTTACCCACCTACCCCAGAACTGGTCACACATCAAGAGATGGTATCTCACTCTGACAGCAAGTCTTCTTGTCCTCGCTGCGTCAGTTTCCGTCCAATTTAGCACATTTCGGCTACTGATTCTTCTCCACAGTACATTTTCGAGTAGCGCACCGTCACCGATTATACCAGCGTTGATGCAGGAGTTCGGCATTTCAACCGAAGTTGGCACCCTCACGATTTCCCTTTTCGTTGCTGGATATTGTGTCGGCCCTCTTCTATGGGGGCCGCTTTCCGAGCAATATGGACGACGACCGATCTTTATTCTGTCGTTCTTTGGCTTTCTGGTTTGTCAATGTCTCTTATGGTTTCGTCTGGCACTTAACGATTACGTCATGTCTAGTGTTTCCAAATAGGTTCCAGCCTCTCTAAGAACATTGCATCCATACTTGTTTTCCGCTTTCTTGGCGGCACCTTCGCAGCTGCTCCACTAGCCAACTCTGGGTAAGTGACGTTCACCCTTGTCTCCCATCTTCTCACCTTACCGCACACGTAGTGCCATGATATCAGACATTTGGGGTCCCAAGGAACGAGGAGCAGCATTAGCTATCTTCACTGTCGCTCCATTCGCCGGCCCGGGTATCGGTCCTGTTGTTGGAGGCTACCTATATCAAGCTGGAGTTTCGTGGCGTTGGGCATTTTGGGTCATCTCTATTTTTGTGAGTCATCCCGGGTACCACCAGGTAAGGTTTCTAATGGGCTTTTCAGGCAGGTGTTTGCTGGTTACAAATAATTTTAACTGTTCCAGAAACCTATGAGTAAGATAATCTGGGGTTAGGATGTAGGGTCTAGCTAATTATATCTCATTTCAGACCCACCCTGCTTGTAAAAATGGCGCAAGAACGGCGCAGGACCACAGGGGACGAACGATACTACGCTGCAATGGAAAAGGATTCTAAAAAAATTGCGGACCGCGTAGAAGCCATCCTCGCTCGCCCCTTTAAGATTCTCTTCCAGGAACCAATGCTCTTTGTACTCACAATATACCTGAGCGTACGTGACGTATGTTGCGCATGTTTATCTCGTCATTGACACCATTTTCCAGTTCATCTACGGCTGTATCTATCTGCTGTTTGAAGCGTATCCGCTAGTATATACGGAGGGACACCATCTTAAGCCCGGTCCATCTGGCCTTGTATATCTGCCATTGCCAATCGGCGGTTTCCTCGCGGTTGTCGTGGTATGTATGTCTTTTAGTAGTTGTCCAGGGCTAACGAAGTGTCACAGTACATGTTCTTTGTAAACACAGACTATTCCCGAAAGGTGGAAGAATATGCTCCCGAGCCTGTACCACCAGAGTACAGATTACGCGTGGTGATGATCGCATCGCCGTTGTTCACTGCGTCTTTCTTTTGGTTTGCGTGGGTCGCTTTTCCGATGACTATCCGTTGAAGATTTCAGCTAAATTGGACACAGATGGACCTCGTTCCCAAGTATATCTATCTGGGCCCCGTTGGCTTCCGCGTTGGTCCTGGGCTTTAGCATATGTTGGATCTTCGTGAGTTCTAGCCACACATGTGTCCGTTACTGTCATTGATGTCAGTACACAGTTGGGGTTGATAAACTATATTATTGATGTGTACCTCTTTGTCTCCGCATCTGCACTTGCCGCAACTGTTGTTGTCCGTAGCGCTTTTGGCGCCGGTTTTCCGGTAGGTTGTGATGTTTCGTCTCCAGGTGCCGCTGAGCTCACTGCAATACAAGTTATTTGCATCTCAGATGTACGCAAAACTCGGACCAGAATGGGCGTCCTCTCTCATCGGCTTTATCGCCCTCGCGATGACCCCTGCACCATTTATTTTGTCAAGATACGGACCATCAATTCGATCCAAATCCAAATTTGCTCCCCCACGGCCATCGATCAAGGTTTCTGCTTAGATGAAGCTGCATCCACCCTTCTGAGGGTACAGCAGCTAGTATGCAACAAACTAACGTACATTGTTATTATTTTATTTAATGTTGCGGCAGTATGTACCGCTATAATGGAAGTGTGCATCCAACATATTTCCGCATGCGGTGGGATTCTCGGCAAAATAATGTGGTTCAGAAAGTGGCAGTGCACTTGTGTTCATCCATCATCCTTGGTCTAGGTTGCTTCATTCAAGATGCCACCTATGACCTTCACTGGAATTGTCACCAAGGTCGGCTGTATGAACAAGACGGCGACCGTGACGGTGTATAGGAACGTTATTCACAAAGTAACTGGCAAGGTGAGCACACCACCAAAGAATTTGCGCACTTGACCTGGCCTCTCTAGCGCATCGAACGAACCACAAAAATCCTTACCCATGATGAGGAAAACGGTATGCGTCTGTGAGAGAGTACACATTGACGTTGCTGATGTACCGCTAGTACTACGTTCTCAAGACAAAGTGTTGATTCGCAACTGTCCTCCTATATCGGCTCGCAAACGCTTCAGGCTTGAGAAAATAATCAGTAGCCCGGAATCTGTGCGTGAAATGGCGCACACTGCATCCGTCACGCAATCATAATGCACCAATGATTAATGTTGGGGTGAGTGTTGCCAGCTCGATCACTGATAAGCAGCGTATATGAAACTGCTACCATGGCATTCAGATTCCGTCACGGCCGAATAGACTTCATTGCACGGCGAGATGCTTCATCGTGATTCATGCTTAGGCCCCTCGGGGTGAGCTCGTCTAGTTGACATGGTTCTGTCAATATACCGGGTGTTTGAAAAATAATTCTGTCTGTCGTATTTCCAGCTCACGGCGCGTGATATTCTGTCCAAATATCACTGAGGTGTACCCATGCCCATATGATGCAAATCTTCGCTCCTGGAGACCTGCGCGAGCAGTCGATGACTCCAGGTTTGTGGTGTCTCGCTGGTACACTTCCCGGGTGGTAGGAACCGCTTTACACCCAAACCAAGAACGGAAAGCTGATGGGCATTGTCGCTTCTACATTGGACGTACATGGTAATTCGGCACACTTGGGTAATTCCGCTGCAATTGCTAATTTGCAGACCTCAAGAAGTCAACTCCCATACGGCAGAGTCCTCATCCTCAAAGACGCAAAGGATGTGTCAGATGATATTCTTGTACCCTCGACGATGTGCATTTCGAGCGAAACGTGAAATTCAAGGGGAAATGGGTCCCAAGACCATGCTAATCAGCGGGCCCAACAATATTATATGATGGAGATCCTTGCTACACGATCCAGAGCTAGCGAGAAATCGCGTATCAGTTCCTAACGGCGTGACTGGATCATCGTATATCAGTTTACATGCGATTGAATTGCGGACGTATAAACCATTCCACCAGAAAGCTCCCACCAGTTTAGTTTGATACCGCACCTGAAGAAGCGGGCAGTTGCGCTTGGAGATCGACAAGCTGAATGCATAAGCAACCAGAAGTCAGTCGAGTGGGCGACATACTTCGAGTTTCTTTTTCTCCAGCTCTTCTTCCGTATCCTTGATCTGAGTATCAACGCGCTTCCTATGTTGCTAATGAGACAAATGTGACAACGGGGCCCAACAGACGCTGCGTACGTCTCGCCCCGGATGAAATCCAGTCGTGTCTCCACGTTCGTGCGGGCTTCGGTTTGATCTTGGGGCACAAGGACAGGCCCAACGAGCTTGAATATCGTGTTATTCGGGGTGAGTTTTTGAAACTCCTGAATGGCACGGATGAGTGTTGGCAAGGGGTGAGAAGGACATAAGTACCTTTTTCACCATCTCATTTTCAGACAGCTGCGTGTCGAGTCGTGTCTTCTTGTCGACGAGGAGGGCGAGATCCCCTTGTAATTTTTGATACTCGGCCGACTTTGATTGGAGACGTGCGCCGAGTGACATGGGAGATCGGTGAGTGCTAAATATGATGTGGTAACGTGAAAGGGAGCAGGTCCGATAGGACACGGTTGTCCGTGCGGGGGATTACACTTAAATACATTCACAGCGACAGGACAAACGCTGACTGATTTGTCTCGTGCGTTATCACCCAATGTCTTCTCCCCTCAGCCTCGACTGGAGCAAAGTAAACCAGCCCGAGCTCATCTTTCAGCGCTTCGCTAGCCGCAGATCCCAAGTATATGGTACGAAGGGGATCGTTGCCTGCTCCCAACCTCTGGCCGCAGAAGCCGGGCTAGAGATTCTGCGGAAAGGTGGAAATGCAGGTACGAGCCAATCATGCCGGTCATCTTAATAATTCCTCTTAATCATAACCTCAGCCGATGCTGCTGTAGCTACTTCTGCTGCATTGAATGTCACAGAGCCTAGCTGTTGTGGTATTGGAGGGTATGTCTAGTGATCTTATTCCGTACGGGATCTCAACATCCTTCAAGCGACGCATTTTGCCTCTTCTACGATGCACAGACTAAGACTGTCAAAGCTTTGAACGGTTCGGGGCATTCACCTGCTAAACTCACCCTAGACTATGCGAGGCAACACGGAATCAACGGTCGTCAAATTCCTCTTACAGACCTCAACTCTGTCACCGTTCCTGGTACGGATTATTTTCCTGTCTCTTCTTGCCACATCAGTAAAACATGAATAGGTGCTGCGGCCGCCTGGGTTGATACTGTCGAGCAGTTCGGATCGCAAAAGGTATCCGTTGCAGACGTTTTGGCGCCAGCCATCAGGCTCGCTGAAGAAGGGTACACCAAAAAAAATTGCCTTTCCGTTTACTCGTCTTATGTTCACTTCATTCAGGGTTCCAGTTTCCGAGATTCATAGTTTCGCAGTACGTTCAGAACGCAAACAAGCACTTTAATTACGTTAACATCACTTCAGTGGCAACGCTCTGAAAAACTCATCCAAAATGCATCTCCGAACGGTGACGAGATGCTTCTCAATGGAAAAGCTCCACTCCCAGGACAAATTATGAAGTTCCCCAACCTCGCCAATACATTCCGAGCGCTCGCTGAACATGGCAAGGATGGATTTTACAAGGGCCGTGTTGCTAATGCAATAGTTGATCTCATCAAAAGCCAGGGTGGAGTGATGGAGCTCGAGGACCTTGCTGCTCATAAGACCTCTTTCGTCGAGCCTATCAATTATACGTACGCTGGTGAGGTCACGGTATACGAGGTAAGGTGCAATTTTATCTCATTGACCTACTGTGTCGCATCGTTTCGTTGTACTACAGTGCCCTCCCAATGGCCAAGGTGATATTCTTTTCCAGTAGATATACTTTGGACTCAAATGCCTTTTAGGTATCACTGCGCTTCTCGCTCTTGGCATCCTGGAGCAGATTCAAGCTCAAGGGAAGACAACGTCGCTGTCAGAACTAGAGCACAATTCCGCGGAGTACTTGCACACCCTTATCGAGGCTATGCGGTCAGTTCGGATATTTTTCTGCTGCACCTACCTTCTTGCTTATCCCTCTACTAGACTCGCATTCGCCGGTGAGTCCCCCGCATTCAACCACATTGTCACGTTTCCAACAACCCATGCGACTTGAAGACAGTCAATACTATGTGAACGACCCCGACTTCAATTTTGTCCCTGTGGACAAGTTATTAAGCAAGGTTTTCTATCTTCTTTCTTGGTAACCAACATGAGATGAACTACTTGAAAGGAATATCTTGCTTCCCGTGCCCAGCTCTTTGACCCGATGAGGACCAACACCAAGGTCGTTCACGGAAATCCTGTGAACTCCTCTGATACCGTCTACTTCACCGGTATGCGCGAACAGTGTACCATTCAGTGTCATTGACTAGCATTCAGTTGCTGATCAATGGGGGAATGCTTGCAGTTACATCCAAAGTAATTATGCTGGTAAGTTGGCATGCATCACTGGCATGCACTACGTGTTCATTTGTTCTCGGGAAACAGGTTTTGGTACAGGAGGTGCCGTGCAAATTAACTATTGAAGTGACATCGGCTCACTCTCTGTGCAGCCGTGCCGAAGGGGTGCGGATTCACACTTCAGAACAGAGGTTCAGGATTCATCCTTAAGGAAGGACACCCGAACTGCTTGCAGGTGAACCTGTTGATACTATTAAACAAGTTTGATTCTCATACTGAGCTTTAAAGGGTGGTAAACGTCCATACCACACCATCATTCCTGCGATGGCACTTAAGGGCGACGAGCTTTTCTTGTCGTATGGAGTAATGGGGGGTTTCATGCAGGTGAGGAAGACGAATATGTTAGAAAGTCTGTTTGGCTATGCACTGACATTTCAAATCAGCCACAAGGCCACGTCCAAGTACTCCTCAACATGCTTCGTGGCTTTACAGCCCAAGCGGCCGTGGACGCGCCCCGTTTCTGCATTTCTGGAGGCATGCCGGATTACGATGACAAAGACGACTTTCATGTTGTCAACAGCGCGGTATACTTCGAGGATGCCATCTCTCCTGCGACAATCGCCAGATTGAGAGGTAAATATTTGTATGTTTTATGGATCATGGATCGCCTGCTGAGCACTTGTCAGAAATGGGTCATGACGCTAGGACTGTGACCGGTTTTGGAAGAGGGATGATGGGTCGCGGACAGATCATACAGAGGATTGTGGATCCGTCCGGCAAGACTGTCTGGGCGGCGGGTTCTGACCTTCGCGCAGATGGACACGCAGCAGCACAGATCTAATATCTCGTCGGTAAAGGTCAATTTAACAATATGTCGATGTATGCATTCGTATGTATAGCTCAACCTGAAGAACACCCCTACATCATCCGTTGACGGCGTTCATTTCCAACTGAGGGCAAGTTGCGTGTCAGCAATGACAGATACAAAGAAAAGATTCCTAACCTGCTTGTTGTCGTCGAAACTCTCGCAAAGCGAAACTCTTGTCAGGTCCTTCAATCTGTCCCCATCCTGCGAGAGGCACGACAATCGCAGTGGCATTATCCCAAGCGCCCAACTCTTGCGCAAACGATAGAATGCGATCTGCTGCCACTTTCGGTGTAGTGGCATCTCTTGTGAGATCAACAATCTCGTCGTCAGACAGAGTCGCAGAGATGCCATCCGAGACGACGACCATGGATGCCCAATCCCGACCTAAGCAATACAAGTAGTCGAGTTATGAAAGACATGCAGCGACGTCATTGCATACCTTCTAATAGCTTTGCGCGTACCTCAGGTTCGGGTGTAACGCCGAAAGGCTTGAATTTAAGGTCTCCCAAACTAGTACCAGTCAGCAGACCTTTTCACAGCGTGCCTTTTTGACCCACGCTCTTGTATTCGCTAGTGCTCCCATCCATCTACGAGTAGGTGTCAGTGATTACGCGAATGTAGAAATTATGACTATGTATACAGACCGTGACTCTCCAAAAGAGTCGGTGATCAACGCGGAACCCATCATGCGTCGCAGCCTAGTGGTTTCAACACGTGAATCTGGGTGATGGTTTTCAGTCATGGGATGTACATAGCCACCCTTTCTAGAACATAACAGGACTCGAGCATCACTGAGGATTGGGTCAGCTCGTGTACCAACGATAGATATCCATCTCACCCACAGTGCGCCACTGTGAGCGCAAGCTTCTCAGAGGAGAAAAATGGACGAGCAGGATGATCTAATGAATGGAGTATGGCTACTGAGGCTGTTGCCCCACACAACTTTGCTTCACTTTCTATGGAAAGTAGCCTGTCTGGATACGATCAACGTACGGTCGCCACGAACAATATCCTGTCCTTACCAACTTCGAAAAATGCTTGCGTGGCGCGAGCCTCCAAATCGAGAGGCGGAGTATCTTGTGTATTATGGATCCACGGCAAAAGTGCACCTCCTTTGAACCTTTTAAAATAACCGCCAAAATCCTTGATCCAAAGAAATAATTCGGGAATGTGAGATTTGTCAACAGACTCGAATAAGCCATGCAGCTCCTGACGCAGATACTGAGAGACAGTAGAACCGCCATGACTGTATACTGTTCGCGCTCTGTAGAACCTGGCCCGAATATGACCGTACGTACCCGTCATAAAGGCCTACGAATACAACTTGACGGGCGATGGGATCCAGGGCATTCTCGGGTTCCCAGTCGATACCGATTGCCTTCTTGATGCTTAGACGAAGACCCTCGGGGTCCAAGGAAAGGGCAGCAATTGCATGGTAGTCCTCTTGGTGACTGGGTGAGGTCTCAATGTCAGGAAGGTTGTGCTCGTGAAGAAACCTACCCTCTATCACCTCTCGAAGTTGCAACACCTATTACTTTTGGCGAATGCAAGGGTATTCGTCCCATACCACCTGTTCGCCACAGGAAATAAGGGGAGAACAACGCTTGCTTTCTAAGCGTACTGACCTGGGGTGGAAAAACGGATATAATCATGATAGAGCCGGTTATAAGTCTGGGTGGGAGGCAAAGATAGTATCGGGGACTTGGATAACCGTAAGAAGAGAGAAGACATTTGCTCTGTGCATGGACACTTGTGCGACAGCCAGCATTTCCTCGCTAGCGAGCGCCGAGGAGAATCGAGGGCAACTGATCCGCCTCGAGGACTGGTTGTGGGTGTTCTTGAAACCAGTTTGGTGAGGATATCGAGAGTCGTGAGTAGAGTGCCCGCGCCGTTCAACCCCAGATAAACTCTCCGCGAGGGACTGTTGCCAGTACGTCACTTATGGGATCAGGCCAGTCCACACCAAAGATCACCCAGCAAGACCGTGCAATCCTCGAGTGCGCGCCTTTCCAGTGTCTGCGCACTTGGAGAAGCTCAACTACTCTTCAGCCTCAAACTACAGCGTGACAAGTTGAAACAGTATCAGAAAAAGGTGTGCCCGTGTGTTCACATTGACATGTCCTTCCCCAAAAATCCCCTTTCGCAGATCCAAGTTATCCTTGAGCGCGAACATCAGATTGCCAGATCGCATCTTATTGCGGGTGACAAAGACCGCGCCCTCATAGCCTTGAGGAGAAGAAAATACCAACAAAGCCTTCTTCTGAGGACAGACGATCAACTCGCAGCTTTGGAACAGCTAGTTGGTCATGCGTATCGTTCTGTCACTTGCGTCATAACTCTGTTGTCAGGTCTCTACAATCGAGTTCTCGTTGGTCGAGGTCTCAGTCCTACATGGCTTGAAACAAGGAAATGAAGTACTGAAGGAGATCCATCGCGAGATGAGCCTAGAGAATGTCGAAAGGTTGATGGAAGAGACGCATGAAGCCAGGGAGTATCAGCGGGTACGCCATTTTGACTCACTTGGTTGTCTTCACGAACTCTCACATATTATCCAGGAAATTAGCAACTTGCTAGCAAACCAACTAACCCTGGAAGAAGAGGATGCTGTTCAGGCTGAGCTTCTTGAACTTCAGGTTGCAAGTGTAAGTTTGTTCTACTTAGTCTACAGCGTTGTCTCAAAACATCAGTTGGAGCCCCCAATTCAATCAATGTTACCGTCGGTACCAAAGGAGCAACCTGTCGTATATGAAACAACAGGTAATCCTTTTACATTTCTTATCACAACATTTACTGAGTATTGTGTGGCAGAACACGATTCGTTGGCACAGACCGCGGACGCTGTAGAGCGGGTTGCACTACCTGGCTGATCGAGTCATGCAAAGATTAGGCACCCATCCCATCTTCATTGACCACTACTACCCTACAGATCGTCCTATCACTGTAAAATAAGCAATGGTATTAAGGGTGTTGGATATCACTCCATGTCAAGTATCACCAGCCCTCAAAGTCACCGAAACCTATCCGTTTTTTCTTTTTAGGCTCTTCAATTGGTAGGACTTTGTTAAGCTCAAGCGGTCTCTTACTCCCAAGGTACTTCCCGACGCCAGCGCCCGGGGAGTAACCCGAGGATTCATCGCTTGCGCCAACCTTGACCCCAAACCAGTTAATATTGTCAGCTGGTGTCTTCTGAGAGGTCTTTGGCTCCTCGTTGGCCTCTGCTCGCCGGGCCAGTTTCTTGGCAAGACGCGTTTTGTAGGTCTCGAAAGGATCTTGGTGGCTGTGTCACGTTTGTAAGGCGAAAAAGAAGAGCAGAAGGTGGATCAGACGTACATAACGACTTCCGTTATGCGCACTGGTTTAGCTGGCCGCTCGGTTCCTTCCTTTCGGGGCAACTTTTCCAAGGTGTCTAAAACCTCTTCACCCCCAACCAGTTTTCCAAAAACAGTGTGCTTGTTGTCAAGATGTGCAGTCGCACTGAATGTGATGTACCACTGAGACCTTGCTCTGAATATTAGCGTGTGTGAAGACGCTCCGTTAAACGCACACATACCCGTTGGTGCCAGCACCCTTGTTTGCCATCGCGACGATACCCCGGGTGTCATGTTTGGCGGCACCTTTCAGATCGTATTCATCACGGAAAGGTGTGCCCCAGTATGACTGACCCCCTGCGCCTGTCCCAGTTGGGTCGCCAGTTTGTACCTGGAGAACAAGTCAGCGGTCATAAGGCAAAGGTACAACAATAAATCTATTATACCATAAACCCAGGAATTAATCGGTGGAAAAGGCAGTTGTCATACTTGCCTGCTCTAGCCAGCATCAGAAAGTTGTAGCAAGTTTTTGGGGCCTATAAAAAGTGTGTGAAAACAACGCATACAAGTGTGATTGTTCGAACCTTTTCACAATATAATTCCAGATTGAGAGAACCACCAAGACTTGTGATGACTCGAACATACGCCCGGCGCTTGCCTACATCCTTCTCTTTACCCTTACCCTTTGGAGGGTTTGATATGTCCTCAAACATGAGTTCCTCTTCATCCCAAAGCAGCTTAGAAGACTGTGTCTGAGGATCCACAGAGGTTGACGTTAGCGAAGCACCAGGTGCGCCACTGGAATACGGTGAGATGTTCCCTGCGAAATGGTCCGATGTTGTGAGGACAATAAAAGTATGGATACTCACAAGGGACGGTTTTTTTGGTCTCTGAAACAGCTTTCGGAACGACAGTTTTCGCCTTTTCTTCATTCTTTGCAGCCATAGCCACAGCGGCGGCCCCGGTAAGAGGTGACTCAGGAGGCAGCCCATGGGGATTTTGGAGGGTGATTACATCCTCACTAGCGCTGTTACTTTAGAATTTTCATAGAACGTGGTTTCCATGGACATACTTCTTAAACTTCTGTTCCTCCAAAAGATCCTTACCACCCCTGATGCTTTCGGCAAGGAATACATTGCCTGTCGTTGCAATTGCGACGATATGAGAATGCTCGGTGAACGGTTTGAATGAAATAGGATCGTGGATTTCCCCGGACGGCTTTCGTGAGTAGTTGAGCTTGATAAGATCGTTTGGGGAGAGAGGTTCTTTGGTGATTGGGTTTGTATTGTCATGCTGCCTGGAAAAAAATCGATGTAAGATGAAGAATCGACTCACGAGAGAAAGGGAACTCGCTTTAGCCAAGGGATGATGTTGACAAGGTCGAAGACAAAACCGGTCCCGTCCTTGTTACGTGCACAGACTGGGTTCTCAAACGGTTGGAAAGAAAGAGCACAACAGTCGAACGGTGTCTGTGCTCTTGGATGCGGGACCTGTTGTTTTCTGTGGAACGAAATTAAGAGACATGAATGCGATGGCGGCGGACAGCACACGCACGCTTTGTAGCCCGACGACGAGGCAGAGTGCTGACCGAAGTCGCCGGCGTGCTCAGCGTGTGTGATGTATAGCTTGTTTGAGTTTCCGTGGCCCATCGCGACGAAGGATGCGAGCTCACTACGTTGAGTGTCGGAGAGAACAGAAACAAATAGCTCCGCAAGATGATATGCTCACGCTCAGCTTCTGCACCGCGTCAATGTTCCGCAGGTCGATCCGCAATGTCCGTCATTTCGACATTCTTGCTCCTCGTGCATTTGGATACGCAGCTAGCGGACTCGCTGCCGTGCGCGACGTCGAGAGACTGTCTGCCTCGTCCTCACCCACAGGACCCCAAGTTCTTGCCAAGGGTACAAAGCAGCAACAGGGTGGCCTATTTCACCACACCCAAGATATCCCAGACCCAAATATCTTGTTCTTCAACCAACGTCTCGTAGAACTTCGTCAGGCTCTCTCAGCGCGTGACACACGACGCGTGTGGGAGCAATGGACACGCCTGCGGGACAAGGGTCTCCTACCGCTATTTGGACCTCAGCTACGTAGGTACTCGGTGTTGTTGGCGACACTCTGTCCGAGGACAATCCAGGGCTGGGATCCCCATGACCGCAAAGCCCTCGAGGAAATCGCCTTTTATGCTGCGACCAAGGGGGCTCCCGACGCTTTGGTTGCATACATGGCCGCGCATTTGCGGAGTGGTGATCGCGCAGCTACTCTGAATTTGTACGCGCGATTTCTCCAGGCCTGCGAGGAAAAACGCCTCTCTCCAGACGTCATTGCCTCAGAAGAGGATCACGATGTCGATGAGCTGGTGATCGACTTGCCAGCTCATTCGCACTCCCGCTCCTTGCAACCCCCTTCCATCCTTCTCGCCGTCGTCATCGCTCATGCTATTGGAGATTCTTTCCATGATGCGCTACGTGCATACCTCCGATTCCCTGCCCCGATATCTCCGCGCATCGCAACGGAATTTCTTTCCACCTTCTCCGACCGGCTATTAATTAGCAAGGTGGAGGAGTATGTTCGCCGACTACGCATCGCAAGAATAGTCTCTGAACCACGTTTCATCACTGCACGCGCTGCAGTCTTCGCGGCTACTCGCGACACGCAAGGTCTCAGGAAGTTTTATCAGTCTATCATTGACGGTATCTCCGGTCCCCAACCGTACATTGCACCATGTCAAGCCAGTGTCACGCCACAGACGCCCGTTGCCCTAAACGAAATTCACTGGGCGACGATCTTGACTGCTTTTCTCCAATGTAATTGTAGAGACCTGGCTGAGACCCTTTGGGATGATATGGTGCGGTTCCAGGTTCGTCCAACGGTCATCATGTGGACCGCTCTTCTTGTTGGGTACGAGCGCACGGGAGAAGCCAAGGACGCGGAAGAGGCGTGGCGTACAATGATATCCATGGGTATAGAACCAACTACGTCAACTTTCCGCGCCATTATATCCGTGCTTTTCACCGCTCGCCGACCAGACGATGCACTGCAATACTTTACCCTGTTCCAAAGGAGGTTTACAAGTGGTTTGTCATCTGCTCCAGAGGATACCTTGACACTCTGCAACACTGTGCTCCATGGACTGCTGAAGAATCGTCTGGAAAAAGATGCTCATGCATTGTTCCAGAGGTTACGGGAGGAAGGACCCAAGCCTGATGTGGTATCGTTCAATAGTCTACTCAACTACCACGGCCGAAGAGGCGAGTTCCGCGTAGTTTCCCGCATCCTGGATTGGATGAGAGAGGATGGTCTGGTCGGCGATGTCTACACTTTCTCGACAGTGCTCTCTGCGCTGCTCAAAGTTGGTCGCACAGATGCCACGGATGCTATTCTCAGCCTCATGCGGAAGCAAGACATCAAGCCCAACGTAGCCTTTTTCACATCTATCATCAACCACCAAATGGAGGAGGGCACGGAACAGGGTCTGCGGGCGACGATGGATCTTCTGCAGAAGATGGAAGAGAATCCGGAGGTGCAACCGAACGAAGTGACATATACCGGCATCCTGACAAGTTTACACCGCCATGACTGGCGCGACCTAACATTGGCGCAGCAGTGTAGACGACACGTATTGGAAGGGATGAAGAGACGCGGCGTGCAACTCAACCGGGCTGCGTATCACGTGTTGATCAAAGCATGTCTGGATAACCCAGCACAGGAGGGCACAGAAGATGCACTTGAGTACTACAGAAAGATGGCTCAGAAGAGAATTTCGATTGGAGCGGATACATGGTATATCCTGCTACGTGGACTGATTGCGAGAGAAGCATGGACAGCGGCAGATGGGGTGGTAGAGGAGATTACCCGGAGTCGGGCTGTATATGGTGGACTGGCAGACTTGGTTCGGAGAGTCAGACAACGAAGGGGATGGAAAACGAAAGTAGAACCTCGATCATATTTCTAATCAAGATGGCATTTACCGCGAAAATAGAGACAATGCGAGCGGCCTGTCGCCAAGGATGAACGAGAATCCGAGACCGAGACGGAGGTAGCGGGCGTACACTGGGATGGGGATGAGGACGGCACCGGAGGGATGAGAAGAATGACGCACGCCAATGGCTGGTCTTGCGACCGACGAACTTACCCAGCCACGGGAGCAGGAGGACGAGGGCGAGCTGCTGGAGCTCCTCGAGGCTCTCCTGCCACTCTTTCTGTGCGAGTCTGTACTCGTCGTCGTCGTCGGCGGTGTCGTCGGACGCTGTGTCGACAGAGAAATCTGAGCGGGGCATGTTGATGATGGTGGTGGCGCGGCTTGGCTGTCCGTTTCGGGAGACTCCACCGGTTGATGGCTCGCTAACAACTCGCATCCACCTTGTTCTTCTACGTCCACCATCCATCTCAGTCAATGAAACCATGCCAGATCCAGCTCCCGCTCCCTCTTCTAGCAGGCTTGTCGGCCAACCTCTCCTATATGCTATCTCAGTTTTTGCCAGTCTAGGCGTCTTTCTTGTGCGTTTTCGTTTCTCTTCCTCATGGTAACTAATGCACATCGCGTCTCCCTAGTTCGGCTACGATCAGGGGTGAGTCTTGCTTACCCTGCCTCTGTTGCTCCTGTCTCACCCCCTAAAACTAGTGTCATGTCTGGCATTATCACCGGTCCCTACTTTAAACAATTTTTCAATTCGCCAGGTCCCCTAGAAGTCGGAACAATGGTCGCAGTGTTGGAGCTCGGCGCTTTAGGTATGTCTATCCTCTCCACCGTCATTCCTTGCTCACCCCCGCAGCCACATCCATTGCCGCTGGCCGTGTGGGTGACATTATTGGACGAAAGGGAACACTCTTCGTCGGTGCACTCGTCTTCACTATTGGAGGTGCCGTTCAGACGTTCACCACCGGCTTCTACGTCATGATCATTGGCCGTGTCATCAGTGGCTTTGGTGTCGGCCTATTATCGTAAGTGACTCCGACAAGAATTCTTCATTTGGTCCTTACTTTGCACAATTCCTAGTACTATTGTTCCCATATATCAGAGTGAAATTTCACCCCCGAATCATGTACGTACGTCCCTTTAGCATCTTGGACACGGTTTCATTCCCATTCAGAGAGGCGCTCTTGCATGCATGGAGTTCACAGGCAATATTGCCGGTTATGCTACTTCAGTCGTAAGCATATCTTTTCAATAGCCTCTTCCTGCCTTGATACATCTCTCCCAGTGGACTGACTATTTTTGTTCGTTCCTCGACTCTCATCTTTCTTGGCGGATACCCCTCTTCATCCAATGTGTCATCGGAGCCATCCTTGCGATTGGTAGCCTAGTAATGCCGGAGAGCCCACGGTGCGAAAACACCGCACGCATGGTCTATACACACTGACACTGTTACTTAGGTGGTTGATTGATACTGACCAGGATGAGGCCGGGATGCGTGTTATTGTAGATCTCCACGGTGGAGATCCCAACAACCTCATTGCACAGGCAGAATTTCAGGAAATCAAAGAGAAAGTCGTTACCGAGGTAAGTGTCCTAATAATTACGCCCGTTTGTATCACAATTTAATTCTGTGCTCAGCGTGAACTCGGCGAAGGTCGTGGATATTCCACCATGTGGAGAAAATACAAACGCCGTGTCCTGCTCGCAATGTCATCGCAAGCTTTTGCTCAATTGGTACGTTGTAGTCTAGACCTGGTGTTTTGATTTGACGTTCTCATGATCTGCAAGAATGGCATCAACGGTATGTTGTCGTATTCTCGCATCGCTTCTTCTGACAAACAAACATCCGTAGTAATTTCCTATTATGCACGTGAGTCTTTGTATGTTGGATTCGCAAAGTCCTTACTGAGATCGCAAGATAGCCTCGGTCTTTGAAGGTGCAATTAGTTGATTTGCGTTTTGGGCAAGCCATGACTGAATTTTTTCAGAGGCTGGATGGCTTGGGCGTGATGCCATTCTCATGACAGGTATCAACTCCATCATTTACCTCCTTAGCACTATTCCGCCGTATGTCTTTCGCACGTGCCGTTCTTACCTTACTCACACCTTGGTTTAAGTTGGTATCTGGTAGATCGGTGGGGTCGTCGGATCATCCTCCTCTCTGGCGCTGTTATTGTATGCATTGTCATCATGACCTGGTTCAAGATTTTTAAAACCAATGTATACAGATGGGCATTGCTCTCGGCCTCACGGGATGGTGGATGTACATCGACGTTTCGGCAACTCCTCAAGCAGTTGTTGTTTGCGTGATCGTATTCAATGCTGCATTCGGTTACAGGTATGGATTTCATCATGCGATCCGATTCTTGCTCATCTCCTTGGAGTTGGGGACCAATTCCATGGCTTTATCCACCCGAGGTTGGCTACGATATGACTCACGCGTCGGAATGTTGATCGATATCCTTTAGATTATGCCCTTGACTTTCCGGTCCAAAGGTGTCTCAATCTCGACTGCGACAAATTGGTCAGTGCTTTCACGATTAGCACGTACGTTGACTAATTGATTTTCCAATCTAGGGCCTTCAACTTTATCGTTGGAGAAACAACTCCTTACTTGCAGGAAGTCATTACGTGGAGGGTATATCCCATGCACGGTTTTTATTGCGCATGTAGCTTTATCCTCGTATACTTCCGTTCGTCTAGTCTCTTCCTCTTTGTGCCTTTGTGCTAACGTTGTTGTAGTGTACCCCGAAACTATGGGCGTACCGTTGGAAGAGATGGATGCCGTATTTGGCGAAGGTAAATTCGTCTCAAACCAGCAGATACAGGGTTTAACCTGTTTTTTGTTTTGTTTCCAGAGGAAAGGCTTGACTACGAGTCCGAGCGCGCTTCCCTTATGTCGGGTGTCAATTCCGATCGGTTGTCAGTTGGCTCTGGCCGACGGCCCAAAGTTAGCAATCCTGCGGAGAGAGGATGGGTCAGTCGGCTCCTTTACCGCGACGACAGGAGCACGTATCGTCCCATTGAAGATGTCGAGGAATAGGAACTCGCGAGGATGGATGGTGAGCGGGCAGAGGAGGAGGCGGAACAACGTTCGAAGTTGACAAGGAGCACGGACGCGAGTGGTGAAAATGCTATATGAAATTCTTTGCTACCTCCGCGTCACCGTCACGCGCAATACCAAGGTTTGGCTGGTCGGGACAGATATCCTTCCTCCCTGTTGTCCCCTTGGTACCTACCTTCCATCCTCACGTTTGACTATGATGGGCTGCAGTCTCTGAATGCTTCTGTCTGTAATTTAGACGACATAATATATAATGATTGTTGTTGGGCGTTACCACTTTGAGTTCAGTTCAGTTCGCGGCAACACTAAGTTTTTGGTGAGCCTTTAACTGGGACGTGACACAGATTAAAAATCAGTTGCAATGAACAAGTACTATCATAAGAGTGCCATGATTAGCCTGAACCTAAGTCAAAGACCAAGGTGTATGAACGGAAGCCACTCATCAAACGTAGCCCCATATGCATCCTCTCGAAGGTGTCCAATAGCTTCATGCAGTCCCCATGCAGCATCTCGATAATCCGGACTCTCATCCCGAAGTAGATGCTTGTAAACACGCCTCGCCACATCTGGTGCAATCCCATCATCGATCGCCCACATTGTGCCAATGACGCCGCTGTAACCCACAAACAACATGCCTGCTGCAATATGAATTGCCTCGTCTGAGAGAGCCTGATCACCCTTCGCCGTCTGACATGCGGAGAGAAAGGCAAGTCCACCAGGGAGACGTGATAACGTGATATTTTCGGGCAGCGTCCATTGGCAAGACATGGTCCACTATTAGTCGGAGTCAGGGTATCTTGGACGCCATGGCATGCGAAGTGCACCCAGTCTGCCTCCTTCATCAGCGCAAGTACTTCCTCAACCGTTCCGAGAGAGGGTTCAATGAGGGTAGCGAGTGAATGCCTAATCACGTCCTTGATGCATTTTTTGGAGTTCTTTGTGCCCATCCAAGGATGGCTGAGGGACAGTGAGCAGGCAAAGAATGCCAGTGAGGCGTATAAGTGTGGACAGGGTAGGGATGTATGACGAGATAACGAAGTCAAACACTTTGTGGCCAGGGTGTGAATGTGCAGAATCATAGAGACCAGCGGCATGGATAGGAAGAAATGCAAAGAGGCCGGTCGGACACCAAAAAATGCGTGATAACTTCCCGGGTGACTGACTGTTTGGAAACATAGATCAGTGGACGGTTGTATGTCCAAGGAACGTGGTATCACATACTGAGACATTCAAAGCATCCAGGACTGGTTTGACGACATCTAGCCACAAGGGAGATAAGAGCGAATTGCAGAAGTCAACACCCAATGGGCTTCTCTTCTCCTGGTCCCTCGCACGAGTCCGACGAAGAAAAGGCCTGAACTCGAGCTGAAGGGTGATGGATTATTCAAAGGTAAATCGAGAGAGCGGGGCATGAGTTACACAGTCCATGTCGGGACGAACAATCAACGCATCGCAGCGGCTTTCCGCAGCGTTGAGTATGACCACCGTTCCTGAGTGGGCTGAATCACGGAGCTGAGAGAAATCTTTCCGGAGGAGGAATCGCTCAAACCCAGGAAAACTGCGAATCTCGCGAAGCAGTTCGTCTCGCTCGTTTGCGAGCATGCGGTGCCTATTTGCCTCTTGTTCCTCGTTTTGGAAGGACTCTGTCAGAGCGTGCGCGCGCGCTGCATCTGTGCTTTGAATGCACTACAAGATCACGGAAACTGGTTCTTCATCAGAAATGTTAGCATGGTTCATGACGTTGCAGGTAATTCCAGAATTTGATCGAAGAGCACGCGTATAATTTGTTCGTGAGTAGTGCCTACATTCTCCAATTTGGCAGACAGTGCCTGAAGTCTAGCGGCATGACCTGGATAAGCAGACGACAAGTCGTCATACGAGCTGTGAAGCTGAAGTAACTGGCCACGCCGGAAAGGGTCGTTAACGGCCTCACCCTAAATATTGTGTTCGAGGTTGTATGGATCAGAGAGTTCACCTTCTTATTGATGGCTCTATAACCCCGCCGAGAATAATGCGTATGAAGGGGAGACGCAAGGGCATTGATTGCATCGCGCGGTCGTTCGAACAGCGCAGGTAGAACGATAGTAGATCGGTGGATATGGCCATGCGGGCCTGAGACGGCGCTGTTGAGAATAGTCCGAAGTGGACAGGGACCCGAGGAACCGTCGAACATTGGCAGCTGACGACATCGACTGTTTCAAAATCTAAGCATGTAATTAGTCAAACGAATGGAAGGACATAGACCGTGGAAACCTACGATCAATGAAAAGACAGATTAAAGGCGAGCTCTTTCGGGTGCAGGTGGTCTCATTACATAGAGAGAGGGACTCAGACTGTTTGGGTAGGGGTTTTCCCAACGTTCGTGACATGTAGTGTTGATGAGATATGACAAGAGTCGGAATCATCTTCCAAGACGCGTACAGCCTTTGAGTGGGCGGGTCGGGAAGAATGCGCCGTTTGCAATGGTTCTGGCATATCTGAGATAGTATTGGCATCCTCTGCGATTTGTCTGCGATCGACACATAGCTCGGGCCCGAGTCTTCCATGTCGCTAGGAACGTAGTCGGGATCCATTGGATCGAAATATGCGCCGTCATCGCCAAATTCAACATCATCTTGTCGCATGGAGCACCCTCTTGGCCACACAATGTTTGGGACACTGGCTTGGATTCGAGTTGATTGAGTCTAGCGAGTAGACGGCGACGTTTGATCTCGACTATCGAAACGGGAACCACAGCTTGCATCTTGCGTTTGTCCCCGAGACGCCTCGGGCTCTCGAAGTGCTGACTTCGCCCTGTCGTCGCCGTTTCAGCGCCTCGTGTACCTGGCCGGTGACCATATTTGGAATGGGATCTCTCCAAATATAGTGGGAGAATCGTTGCGGAACGAGGACGCTGGGAGACCGCTGGAGATCCTCAAGTTAGCCACAATGAGGCCAAAACAAAGTACTATCTTTAGGACCTCTTAGATGAGTCGGTCTATGAGGCCTTTGGCTACCTACAAAGGAAATTGGTCTCCAAGACCCTCTATTGCCACCGAGGAGCGGTGACTGAGGTGGATTGTTCGGATGAGCAGCTGGAGAAAATGGAGACCAACTTTAAGCGAACGACATGGAGGGACATAGTCAGACACTACGACGATACGGCAGCGTTTCTACGGGATTAGTTGAAACGAGGAGAGTTGTGGACAATGATAGATAGTAGTGCATAGTACGATCTAAGTATCCCGATTGGTCATGACTGCAATCATGTGACTGCGCCAGAAGCAGACAAAACCCTCAGGGGCTCCAATTTAACATGCCCATTCACCATGGCGGCATTGAGGTGAGACAGAACAATGCTGCATTCTGATTCCGTTGGCCTAGTCATGTAACTTAGGTTTCCTGTTAATGTGGATGAGGCTCTAAAACAACTCTCGCGGGGTCAGAAGATTTTATTGAAGCCCCTCAATGATCGCCCTGAGGTCAGCTTCACCATCTGCATACTTGCTTTTCCAGGCACAAATTGCGTCATTGTGCTTGCCAAATCTGACATGGAAGATTCTGAGGAGGTGTTAATTGAAATATATGATCCTTGCTACATAGTGGAGAGGACGACCAAAAACCCTTGCGGCAAGCCCCACCCATGGAAGCTCACCAATGAACAGGCGGCTGCAATGGCTCGCACTGAGAATTCCCACCTGTCTGATGAGGAGCTGAGGCAGATATTGCACTCTCACACGGCTGAAGAGCTGAGTGGAGAGGACCTCATCACCCACAACATCCTCTGGGAAGAATATTGTTATCGCCTTGTGATGAAATCTTACAAATTGGATCTCAGAGTGTACGAGCTCATGAAGGACCACCCTGGGTTTGCTTCCCAACATCTCGTAATGGCTGGCCGGATCCTGCCACCAGATGAACGTGCCATCCAAGTGCCTGCCATTGTTACCAGAAATGTAAGTGGCCTCCGTTAGCTTTCACGATATCCCCTATGATACAGCCCCTTTCCCTATTCCACGCAGGTACCCACAGATGGTGTGTACCTATGGGCAAGCAGCTGATCGGTGGATGAGACTTGAAATAATATGTGCCAGGTGGTTATTCGAGCACAAGGTCTTTGGCCATTTGGTTTATGTAAACTACGAGATCGAATGCTTGTGTATTTGTAGAATTAATAGGATGTTGATCGTTGTAACGGCTCTTCGAGGCCTCACAGTGCTTGAGTCGGGATGTCATGAGCGGGGATCGAAGATGAAGTCGTAGGGAAGCCATCATAGCTCAATGTCAAGACGACCAAGTGGAAGTGCACGGATGAGCTCGCGCAATTGCGGGAGTCGTCGAAGGCGTAGATGGACATGCTAATCGTGAAGAATACAGCGTTGAACACTAATTGGCTGAGGAGTCCGATGATGGAGAAAATACCGATGTCAGGAGCGTAGCTCACTATAGTGACCACTGTAGACATTTCCATTTCGTAGACCTTCAAGCTGGTATGTCAATGTCAACATCAACCCCAAGATGCAGCGCCTACGATCTCGCCACCTCTCCTTGTCCAAGCTTGAGTGTTCCAAAGGCTCCTCATAAGACCACCATGCCGTGATGGGGAGCGGACGCCACGGAGGAAAATGATTGTCACAGCAGCACCTTCATACCACTTAAACATCGCGACCAGGACTTCTTGGAGGACAAAGTGGTCTGCTTTATTGATGCAACATGTATCGCTCCATGCCCAGTGGAGCCCAGCGTCCTGCGATATAGAATACTTGTAGCTTGTTGTGGGTGAACGACTCGTCGAACAGGGGCTCATTATCTTCCCAAGTGTGCGAAAACGTGGCGTATGGTAGTACTTGGCGACCTCTCGGTGGATGTGGGCAATATCAATGTCCATCTTCATGAAGGAGATCAGCTCCTTGAATACTGGAAGTGATTCGAACCATGATGCTTGTTGGACTTGCCAAGAAGACGAGCATAGACGGGGTGAATGAGGATACGGGGTGAATCCCGGATGAAATTCTGAACTGCCCTGCGAATCGCGGCTTTCGACTGTGTTGGGCTAACATATTCGTGACGACGCTCTGTAAGGTAAAATCGGTGAAAAGATGTTAGTATGATGTTGATGTACTCACCACGAATCTTTCGATCAGGTGATTGAAACAACTTCGAGAGCATCGTCTCAAAGACCGCTATGGCATCGTCATAACGTCCTGCCCTGTGTAAAGCCGCATGCTTCCTCTCGTAGCCCCATGGAGACGAGGGATCGAGTCTTATCACCTGGGTATAAGCAAGAGCTTACGAGCGCGAGACAAAGAGACGAACCTCGTTTGCATCCTTTAAGCCATCCTCCAATAAATCCACAGCTATGTATGCCTTGCTTCGCATGATGAGGCCCTGTTGCGAGGATGGATCGAGAGAAAGCGCTGCATAATACACGGAGATAGCTTCGACATGTTGCCTGGCATGCCTTGCCGCATCTCCTAGATACTCTAGTTTCTGGGACGAATGGTGTTTGAATCCTGATAGGGAAGTGTCACATAAATATGCAGAATGCTCACCAAGAACCTAATTCGCATGTTCGAAGTGTCGGTTTGCCCAACTCTTTAGTTCCTCCATCATCTCGTGGAAGCAGACAGTTGCATCCATTATCTTGTTGAGCATGTCGAGTTGTTTGCAGATAATTCGATAGATCGTGAATCTCGAGACCACAAACTTCATGCAGGAGAGGGTCAGGCTCATGGGGTTTGCCTGTGCCAGGAGCACTTACATCGTCAGTGCTAGCCAAGACATCTTGCCATGAGCCTCTTGTCAATTTCAGTTTAGCCCACTGTTTCAACAGCAGAATAGGGGCATAGTCTCATAGAGCTTCGACATATTTTCGTCTTGGGCTGCCTCCGAGGTCGTGTTGTCTCTGCTCTCGCGGGTAGACAGATACAGAAATCTGCCTCGAAGTTCTGAGTGCATGGTCAACGACACAGCAAGACACAACTGACCCGAAACCCACGATTATCATATGGACCTCAGGCTCTGGTAGCTATCATCGTCAGTAGAGATTCACCTGCTCCTTCGTGCGACCCGCCGCATACAGGGCCTTGCAAAAGACACTGCCGTAACATGATGTCAAGATCATCAAATTTCCAGTCGTGATATCTGCCAAAAATTGAGCGCAAATGAGATATAACCGTCAGGAAGCTTACTAGTGAGACCACTTACAGCACTCTGACAGAGATCACGTGAACCTTTATGTCCTTGCTTGCATACCACTCACGACGTCGTCTGTGCACGAAAACAATCCTTGCACGTTACTTGACCCAACTTAAAACAGCACGCGATGGCAGAACTCGTGTTCCTTCTCTCGAGGCGGACATGGACTCCTTTGAGGCTGCTGGAATCCAACCCCCGGTAGTCGCGTCATTGCGCGCCGCTTTTCCAAATGTTCGACAGCCAACTGCGATGCAGAAAAAGCTGATACGCGCAATGACTAAAAATCGAGATGTCTTGCTTCAGGATGACACTGGAACTGGAAAGTGCGTTTGTTAGTCCACAAGACGCGTTCAGGGAGACTAATTTCCACCTCCAGGTCTTTCGCGGCAATCCTGGCCCTGCTAAGCAAATTCTCGGCGCAAAAAGCGAGCTTGGTTGTGGACGAAAACAATGACGGTATCGGGAAGGCGCCCAGAGGCTTGTTAATTGTGCCGCACCGGGACCTTGCATATCAATACCTACATTGGATCCACCATATGACCTTGCCTAACGGAGACACACCATCCTCGTTGGCGAAGTATGCGCAGGTTCTCGTTCGAAATGCAAACAAGTCGACAATGCGAAGCTTGCCTGTTCGCATGCAAGAAGCGATCCGATCCTCATCATCCGACCAGGATCTATTGATCCATAAACCCCCTCACATCCTCATTGCCACTCCTAACGCAGTACTGGAGCTTATGGAGCAACAAACTTGGTTTCAACTAGCTACGCCCTCTACAGTCGTGGTGGATGAGGTGGATGCGCTGCTGCGCGTCCCCAGTAGCAAACTCCCGAAAGAGCGCAGAAGAGTGTCTCGAAAGGAGTCAGAGAAGCACGTCCCTGATCTCGTCCGAATCCTGGATAGACTCTACCCCCCATCCGGAAACAAGCAGTCAATGGACCGACGCTCACGTTCCAACACGGACGAATCGCTCGAACACGCGCGTACTGCGCCAGCTTACAGGCCGCAGTTGGTGATGATCAGTGCTACGCTGCGCAATAGGTTGCAAAGTGCACTATTCAACACCTTTGGGTGGGTACAACGCGGAGAGGCAGTGAAATTGATCAGACAACGCTCCTCAGCTGTACCTTCCCATAGATTGGGTCGAAGTGCAATGCACCACGTCCTTGTAGTATCAAAGACAGGTGATATTAAGAACATTATCGGTGCTCTTCCGTCGCAGCCGGATGTCAGTGGTGATGTGACCTTGGAGAAAGATGTCGACAACGCGGAAGACGCCGTTTTCTACGACAGCGACGATGACCCGGAACTCGTGGACGAGGCAGACAAGGGTAAGAAGTGGCGTTTGGTTATTTATTGAGGACTCATCGTGTTGCAGAACTGCTCCATGTTCCATTAGCCTTTGATCCAGCCGCATTGGAGGCAGTTGCTGGTGTATTTGCACTCGATGTGCCTCGGGCCGCACTCTTCGTGTTACCAGCGACCGCAGCTGTGCGCAAAATTGTTTTTGAACTGCGACAACTGGGAGTCAATGCGCAACCACTTGATTTGGTGGACAACGAAGCCAGTCGGACTCATGTTCTATCCCGGATGGACGAAGATGTTTCGGACGAGAATCCAGTGTTGATCGTTGCCACACTGGCTACGGTCCGGGGAATTGATCTTCCGGATCTGTCGCACGTCTTCATGCTTGGAGTGCCCGAAGGACGGTCGGGAGATGAATATCTGCACGTTGCAGGACGGGTGGGACGATTCGGGAGACAAGGCAAGGTGGTCACTGTCCTGGAAGAGCGCCAGGACAAGCGAATAGATGAGCCCAGGAAGATGGCCGTCCTTCTTTCACGGATTGGCGTGCAAGCGAGTAGACTGGAGCATTTTGATTGACGCAGCCACGTACTTTTTATTGTCGCGGGTCCCAAGCGAGGTGATGAAACTCGGTGTGCCTGCGGAGGTCAAGGAAACGAGATGAATTGACATACGTACTTCTATACCACCTCTATATCCACTTGAGACATAAAGTCTCGTCGCGTTGGCATCCAACCATGTTTGATCGAAAGAACGGACGGTACGACTGTCACACACGCACCACCGCGGCGGCTGACTATTAGCACTCACTTGCCGGCCTGCGTCTGCCTCGCCGTCCTCGGGCTCTCCCTTCTCCCCCTTCCCCTCCTCTTCGCTCCCTGCTAACGATGAGACCCTCGACTGCCTTCCTCTCTCTTCTCTTCTCGTCCCTCCTTCTCCCCGTCTCAGCGCAGTCCTCCCCCTCCCCAAACTCGACCATAACCACTGCATCCCAGACACAGACCCCAACTCCGTCCTCAAATCTCACCACTTTTCTTGCAACCAGTTTTTACACCGCAACATCCGTCAGTCTTTCTGGCAGCCAATCGATCCCGTTCACCACCGTGGTCCCCACCGTATTTAATGTCACCAGCACACTCCCAACACCCACTGCTTCAACGTCTCCCTCTCCATCCCCAACCCCCATCGTGCTTGCCACACGAATCACCCCCGCCTTTGGCGTTCTCGGCGCTATCCTCATCCTCACAGGCCTACCGAGTGCGTTCTGGGGCCATAAGAATAGATGGTGTGCTGTTTCCCCCACACAACACATCCATTCGCTGAGCATAGGTCTTTCAGGACTTCCTTCTTCCTCATCGGATTTTATACCCTCTCCCTCGTTTGCTTCGTTCTCGTCGTCAAATTTGGCATCCTCCCAGCAGTAAATCCCCCGAGTAAGACGCTCCAAGGCATGTTCGTCCTTGCCTGCTCCGTGGCCGGTATAATGGGAGGCGCCTTCACCATCTTCTTCTGGAAGGCCACCAAATACTTCATCGGGGCCTGGGGAGGTTTTGCCTTTGGTTTGTGGATTCAATGCTTCAGAGATGGTGGCCTCATTCCGTCCGTTGGACTACGCTGGATTTTGTATATTGGTACGATCTTGATGCAGTTCCATTCCGGACCTAACCACCTTCCCAGCCTGCGGGGTCGTGGCCTTTGTGCTTTGCACCATACCAAAACTTCATTGGCACATGTTGCTTCTAGCAACTGCCTTCGTCGGTTCATCGGCATTCATGCTTGGCGTTGATTGTTACACCACTGCCGGTCTCAAGGAAGTACGTAACGCTTCGTGCTTTGTGCGTTTTCGCTTCGGTGCTCACATATGCCACCAGTTCTATGTCTGGAATTTGGGTTTCAGCAGTTTGTTCCCCAAGTACACCAGCAACCACATTGCGTTTCCTGTCTCGCAGACCATGGAGATTGAGCTTGGCTTGATTGGTGCGGTCGCCCTTATGGGAGGCGCCGTCCAATTGCGTATCCTTCGCGTTCTCCAGCGCAAGCTAAAAGAGATCGCCGAGGAACAGAGGCGCAGAGATGAAGAAGCCGAATTGAACATGTCTGATCGATTTGCGGAGCTCGCCAAAGAGAAAGAGGAGTGGGAGAATGACCACCCATCCCTTGGGACGCATGCTCGGTCAGGCAGCGGATACTCGGGCACACCTCTCATGAAAGAATTCCCGACATCTGGTTCCAATGAAGGTCGCTCATCCACTTTTACTCTGGTTGGTGGTCGTGCTCGGCATACCTCCGGTGTGTCCGACTTCATGGCAGCTGCAATGCCTGAGGACGACCTCAAGCGTACTGCGAGAAGTTCTCAGGCTGCGGGAACTTTACTTCCTCATCTCAACCTTGGAATCGGAATTCAAGATGACGTCCCAGCAGGCTTCATTGCCGACAGAGAGCCCGAAATCGGCAAAGAAGCCCGGGAAGCCCAGAGGGCCAAGATTTCCGCCGAGCTGAACGACCTCGTCCGCAAGGAGGAACTCCTTGCTGAAATTCAGACTATCAGGCGTTCCATAGATGCGTTGCGGTCAGAAACACCTGGCGTAGACTCTGATGATTCGCGCTCGCGCAAGGTCTCGCTCACCTCACGTCGTACTCTCAGTTACGACCTCGACAATGCCATTACCTCTCGGCCACACACACGACCTCCTAGACAACCTGATCCGCGTGGCCGCGCACTGTCCATGGAATTGTCCAAGCTCGTTGATGCACCTCCCCTTGGCGCCTCCATAAGCCGTCCTACAAGCGTTCCCTTGCCGAAAGATGATGATTGGGACGCTTACGTACGTGACCGCAAACTGCTTCAGCCACCATCTGGTGTGACTGCCCCGATTCCAACCACGCCTGTCTCTGCCACCATGCCCAACGCCCAACGTCTCCCTATCCCTCAGGCAGTAACCCACGCTCTCGTCCAGCGCAAGCATCGAGAGAGCATGCTCGAGGTCAGCGGCAATGACAGCACCCCCAAGGATACTTCAGATGAAGATGTACCCATCGCCGCTGCACTCGCTGGTGCGGCAAGGGTGCAGATGAAGAAGTCACAGAGCCATACAAGTAGTAACATTCCCGCTGTCCTGCTACAACCACCTGGTCATGCACCTGTGTTCGAACAGCCCCCGCCCAACACCATTCCCCATATTCTCACCCGTCCCCGTCCCTCGAAGAACGCCCCCGAGCCCAACCCAAACATCCCTCTTGTGTTGCCCCCCACGCGGCCTATCAAAGCAGCTACTCAGGACACCGCTTCGAACGTGCCCTTCATCTTGCCTCGTGGCAACGTTGTCTCTCCCGTTCCTCAGAAGGCTGAACCACAACGTATTGCGACGTTCGAGGAACTTGAGGAGCGCCATAGACAAAAGATGCGTGTGCTGCAGAATCCAATTACTCAGGCAGAGAAGGACTCTGCGGACCTGGCGGCGGCCAAAAGTCGCTGGGAGCGATCAATGGCGATTGAGCGGGAGGTAGTAAACAGACGCCAAGCGGAGAAAGTGGCGGAACGCGAGCGGGAGGAAAAAGCAAAGCGCAAATCGGACGATGGATCGGGTAAACGTGGTTCGACAACGGGCGGAGCAAAACCTGGTGATCGCGGCCACGGTGCTAATACCTTGAGCGCAGGCAAGCTCGCTGTGGCCGGCGGTGGACCCAACGCCTCAAGTACATCGAAGCGGCAGTCGATGCTGAGAGTTGAGGACTGGCAACGATACCAGCATGACGTAGAACTGGGCATCCGCCCCGACCCTAGGGGGTCTAAACGAGACTCTCGGACGCTTGCCAATGCGACCGTCCCTTTCCCTGGTCAAAGTCGAGGGCGCGACGGAGGCGGTGATGGGCGAAGGTTGTCTGGATTTCCCCGTGACCCTCCGAGCTAGAGGAAGACAGATTACGAGTTTGGACGACTGTTCTTGATGGCACATGAGGAATGTTGACTTGACGGACCATATTGGAATATTTTAGCACCTCTGTTCGACTCATCTACGTCTATGTCTTTGCATTTTTAGAACGCTAAAGTAATACATGCACCGTGGACGGGGCCCGAGAATAGCGTGAGAGAGGGAGTGTGGCAGTGTGGGATTATTGTGGCTGAATTCCCACGGAGAGGCACGTGTTGGTATGTATTTGTCATCAGCGCGACATTGAACGACTCTCAGGCTTTTCTCGTTTTTCCCACCTCTGTTGTCGATTCCCACAGCTGGCAGCCAACATCGTTATCCCTGCCGGGAAACTGTTATGAGGACATTCCATCCTTTCTCTTCCCCACACGTCTCAATGCCCGACGCCGCTCACCTCGACGCCCATCTCCACCAGGTTGCGTCAAAGAGCTCGTCTCCACGACCTCCTTCCCCGCCCCAACCGTCACTCGACATTCTCGTAGACACTACCTCTCCTCCCGCCGAACATATTCCCCACCAGTCCACCCAACAGCTCTCCTCCGCCAAACCTCAGCCCTCCTCCTCCAACAATGGCGTCGTAAGCCATACTCACCCTACCGTGACCGCCGCTTCACCATCCGTCCTTTCTAATCCCGATCCGAGCGCGTCTCTCCAGTCTATCCTTGCCGCGAGCCGCAAAGATCAGTTGCCTCCGGAGTCTGCCCTCCATCACTGGGCCATCCCTCCTCCCCCTCTTCAACTCACAGCTTCACATCACGTCACCTTACTTCCACAAGTAAGTCTTTCCCTTACCGAGCGCTTAAACGCGTCAATGTTCACCCTCCTTCCGCGATAAGCCCTCCGGTAGTAAGAACAGTAAGCGCAAACTCGAAGAAGGGGAACAGGAAGATCCCCATCCAAAAATTCGTCGTACCGTGCGCGATCATGTCTCCCAGGACCCGGCGCGCGTCATACCGATGACCACTGTGATGTGTCTGCATGCCGCCGTCGCCCAAAAATCATATGGCAGCGAAAAGCGTTTCCTCTGTCCCCCTCCTATCGTCCATATTCAGGGACCAGTATGGCAGATGCGCTCCCAGCAGCTGTCCATGGCTGTCGTTTCTGAGCAAGGAGAGCGCTCCTTTGATCAGAAAACCTCTTTGGACAATAACATGACTGGTAGTTTCAAGTTCCTCCACGTCACCGGTACTGCCAAGGCCAAGAGCTTCACTCTGTCTCTCGATATCATGGATCCCCCTTCGGCTACGGGAGAGGGCGGCGATAATACTGGTGGCCGTGTTTGGGCGTCGTTTGATTCAGCTCCTGTAACAATTATATCTAAGCCCTCGAAGAAGACAGCCAAGACACGTAACATCTCGTCGTGCATTCTGGCTGGAGGTCCAGTCTCTCTTTTCAACCGTATCAACTCACAAACGGTTCGCACCAAATACATGACCATTGACTCTGCCCAATTGTGTGCTAGTAACGTCAGTTGGTCAGCTTTCAATGTAAATGTAGTGCACCGCCCAGAGGATGCTGCGCCAGTCCACGGTATGTTTTCACGTGACCTGAAAGTATTATGTGCGAATACTCACGTTCACAATACTACAGGCGGCCATCAGGCCGTGACGTATGGGTGTGAGGTGGTGTTATCGGACACGCTTTCTAATATCGCGACATCACCCCTCATCATTCGCAAAGTAGACAAAGGCCGGGTATCTGCAGAAGATGGCGGCCCCGTCAGTCAGATGCAAAAAATAGCATTGCAACGCGTCAATGCCGATGGCTCGAGACACTACTTGTCTGCCGCAGGGCCTCTGCCTGGCCCACCAGGAGTTACCGCATCTACTCCTGGGGTGTCATCACAGGGTGGAACGCATCCTCTTATCTTCCAATCACCACGTGTCAGAGAAGAAATGAAAGATGGCGTCCGAGTACTCTCTGATGAGGTTGATGATTACCTTTGTTGGACAATCGTCGGCATTTGTATGTGTATCGTGTATCATTCATAATTTGATTTGCTGACCACACCATTCATAGCCAAGTTCCAATACACGTTTTTCGATGCGTTTGGTCAGAACAATTCGATACCCGAACTTCCTATTACGCCATTCCCAACTCTGTTTACGGCTCCGACCTACCGTCCAGCAAATAACACCTTGGACCTGACAGTCTCCAACTTCTTTTATGAAGATCCGAAGACACGCGTGCAGCAGCCACTCACAGTCTATCTTGGGAATGTTGGTCCTCTCCGTGCACGTTGCTTTCCGCCGCACGCACCAGGTCCACTCACGAATATCTCTTACGGCGGTGGGATCTCAGGGCCTTCATCCGAGTTGACACCAAACGACGGGGCCGTGCCGGGTGTTTCCTCCAATGTTCCTGCGGGGAGATACACACCGTTGCACACACCGGTGACAGTGGAGCTGCCTTCGCTGAATGAAATTCTTAAAGCACTCCAGGAGGACGTCATCCCCGCTAATGCTTTGGCTACCGACGGTGCAACAACTGGACCTCATACAGCACCACCTGGTGGTGAATGCGCCGCACTGGGGACCCAGGTTGACGGGTCAACCGGTGGTGGCCCTCAAACTGCCAACAACTCAACGCAGCCATCAATTGCCGGCAGAAGCCTGCCTATTCTATTTATCAGGGCCTCTGATGGGGTTGGCTACCATTCTGGAAGAACAATAACATGCGAGAATGTCTTCCAATCCATGGATCTCAGTGGGATGGCTCCCGGTCACGTTCTCACACCGCCTGGAGGACCAACAGCAGACCCAGGTTGGCTCGCTGCTGCTCAGGCTGCAGCAAGTGCGAACGGAGGATTGCACGGGTGGACACTGAGGGTATTGTAACGTTTATCATCGCCCTTGTGTTGTGTTCTTTTGCTTGTTTTTCGCTATATACGTTGTGCTTCGCTCCCACTTCAGCTCTCGTTTTTATGCCGGGATGATGGTCTGGCTTGTATGCATGCAGGACCAAAGAAAGATGGATATACATCGTAATGCTATTGCAGTTGTTCAAGGACACGTTCGTGGGGAGGTCGTCGTACCTGAACGCGATTGGCAGCTCCGATAAAAACGCTAATCGCCGACGCGACCCTTTCCTTCCACACACTTCCGCATCGCGCCGATCGTTGACGTACAGCAAGGTCAGTCTGGCACACAGTCGATCGATAAGATCAGCCTGGCCCTCTCCTTTTTTTCCTACCATTAGCCGTCTCCTCCCACAGAGGTGCTGAACGTCTCTCTTTATTCCCCTCCCACTACAGATCACCAAGCCATGTTCATCTACGATGGTATCCGCTCTCAGCTCGAGTGGAACTCTACCCTGAGCCCCGCAAAGGCCATCCACCCAACTGCTGAAACCAAGTACCTTCGCAAGGTATGTCACCATTCTTCGTCTGCAGGCCGACTCGACGTTCACACATCCTTTAGACCGCCATCATCGCGACGATTGGTGCGAATTCAGCCGTGTATGATCGCTCGACCAAGGTTCTCATATCGTTGCAGGTCCAAACACAAATTCCGTCGAAAAGCTTTCCGCATTGAGGCGTGCAGGTGTCAATGTTGGTAAGTCGCTTCCTCAGCGATGCGATGGTGCCATCATATTGTGACGAACCTCAGTTCGCATGAACTTTTCCCATGGCTCGTACGACTATCACCAGAGTGTCATCGACAATACCAGAAAGATGGTCGCCGGTGAGCCACTGTCTTCTCTCGAGACTCTTTACGGGAGTTGAGACATACCTGAAGCCGAGCCCGGTCGTCCTGTCGCGATCGCTCTGGACACTGTATGTACCCTGGGCACTCGATTAAAGGATCGAGCTCATTATACCTTAGAAAGGTCCTGAAATCCGTACTGGTTTGATGAAGGACGGAAAAGACGTATGCATATATCCTGGTCTCTGTCGATCAGATGACTCACCCTCGCTTTAGATCCCCATCAAGGCGGGACATGAATTCATAATTACCACGGACGACAAGTACAGCGAATCTTGCGATAGCGAGCGCCTTTGGCTTGACTACGTCAGTAATTTCCGTTCACCAACATATCTTGGCGTTCTCACCACTCCCTTTCATCACAGAAAAACCTTCCCAAGGTCACTGCACCAGGGAAGCTCATCTACGTCGACGACGGTAATCCCTCCGATTCAACTCTTGAAGCATATACTCACCTACATTCAGGTATCCTGTCTCTCCTCGTCTTGTCGATCGATGGTGGCAACGTTCGCGTTCGTACTCTGAACAATGGCACCCTCTCTTCTCGCAAGGGTGTCAACCTCCCCAAGACGGACGTAGATCTCCCGGCGCTTTCTGAAAAGGACAAAAAAGACCTGCAATTCGGCGTCAAGAACGGTGTCGACATGGTCTTCGCGTCCTTTATTCGCCGTGCTCAGGATGTCAAAGACATTCGTCACGTCCTAGGTCCCGATGGTGCTAACATCAAGATCATTGTCAAAATCGAGAACGAACAAGGGGTAGAAAACTTTGACGAAATTTTGCGGGAATGTGATGGAGTGATGGTTGCTCGTGGTGACCTTGGTATCGAGATTCCTGCTAGTCAGGTCTTCCTGGCTCAAAAGATGATGATTGCGAAATGTAACATTGCCGGAAAGCCTGTGATCGTTGCTACGCAGATGCTTGAGGTGAAGCCCGATCTGTTTCTTGACCTTGATTGAGAGCTAATCCAATCTCCTACAGTCCATGACAGTGAGCAAGAATGTCTTTTTTTTTGGTATGGTTCACTAAAAATAAATAAGTACAACCCGAGGCCTACACGTGCAGAAGTCAGCGATGTTGCCAACGCTGTGCTCGATGGTGCCGATTGTGTCATGTTGTCAGGGGAGACTGCGAAAGGAAGCTATCCCGTGGAATCTGGTAGGTATTCCGCATGTCTCAGTTCAGAGTGATCGTCTGAGAATAGTCCAAGTTCTCATGATGGCGGAGACGTGCCTCCTTGCTGAAGCCGCTATTTGCCATCCCCCTCTATATGATGAGCTGAAGGCAATCCAATCTCGACCCACGGAGACGGTGGAAACCGTCGCGATCGCTGCGGTTGCTGCAGCCTCCGAGCAGAGCGCTAGTGCCATTCTTGTGCTATCCACCAGCGGCAACACCGCCCGCTTGGTGTCCAAGTACCGGCCCCTAGTCCCAATCATCACTGGTATGTTGGTCCGAGAATTACATGACGTCGTACTGACACCGTTCAGTGACCCGCAACGAGCAGACTGCCCGTCAGATCCACTTGCATCGTGGATGTTACCCATTCTGGTACCCCGAGCCACGCGGTATTCCCGAGAGTCAATGGCAGAAAGACGTGAGTTGTGGTCCAAAGAATCTCTTGAGCGCATCTCGAGTGTTTTCCCTTCAGGTTGACAATCGCATTCGTTTCGGGCTGAAGAATGCTCTTGAGTTGAACATTATCAAGACTGGCACGACCATCATCGCCGTCCAGGGGTGGAAGGGAGGTCTCGGGCACACCAACACCCTTCGGATTCTGTCCGTTCCAACTGACGCTGCCGATCTCGAACTGCAGCCCCTGGGTGCGAATTGAGTTGTAACATAGAATGTCGTTTTCCGACGACGTAGAAATTTCCGCTTTTCCGCTAGTGTTGTACGTAGCTAGTTAGGGTCGAAGCGTCAAAACATGATGGGATTTGCGAACATGACTGGAATCCCACTGTCAGAGCTCGTTCTCCGTCCGTCCGTTCTTTACCATGAACCATCACGTTCCTTCTGCACCTCAACATGTCAGGCTCATCTAGCTACGTGTCGGTCCTCAGGCGCGGTCGGTTCAAAGGACATACCATATAGTACAAAATCCTTCTCAAGATCTCGATACAGTTGCATACCCGCCTAGACCAATTTCGGAGAGCATCGCAGACTTCGATATAATACTAGATCACTGCAATTTTGTTAGCGGGAAGGTGAGTCACACCTTTATTTCCTTCAGGCCGAAATCTGAACAGTCAGTTTGTCCGTGACTGTCTTGAATTTCTGCGAACTGGCGCCGGCCTGGATAATGGCCGACGAGGAAATCTTGACAAGGTCAAGTATATTTACATGGAAGAAGGATCTAACGCAACAGATTTACATTTTCAGCAAACTACTACTCCTCTGGTCCCTGCCGCACACCCAACCAGACGGCATGGCCGTAATGCAGGCTTGCAGAAGAAAAAAGGTTCACCATGGGAGTCTCCCTTGAGCCATCCACCGTCACAGGGTCATCGTTTTGACGCGAACCCTATGGCGCCATGCGATTCGCAAAATCCACTTCTTTTCCACATGTATTGGGCTGGTCCATTCGATGACAAGCCGTATACCTCCCTTCCTTCGCTCTTGTTCACTCAAAACCTTGGACTCCAACTTAAGAGCAGTCGTGGGTTAGCGTGTCGCGCTCAGTTTTGGGTTTGGATCAATCCTTACCCAGCAGCTGCTACGCCCGCGGATTCAGCGCTGACAGACATGTATCAGTCTCTGAAAGCGAACTCTTGGGCAGTCCCTTTCTTACATCCGCGCTTCAGGGATATCATCAAGTTCAAGTTCTGGAACACGACTGAACAACTTGACAGTATTCCGGAGCTTCGGGACGAATGGCGTTCAGTAAATATACTCTTCAATTCTGGCGGCGTATCTGTCAGCATGCCTGATCCCAATCCTACGAGACGACGGTCCAGTGATGGGATAGTTAACCGCTTGGGCTCGAAATCGGAAGCATCGTATGACAGACTCTCCGTAATCCTGTCAGACATGGCTCGATTTATCGTCACTCATCGTTTTGGTGGCCGTGACTGGTAAGAGATATGGGGGTGGAAAGGGTCGTTTGCCTATCGCTGGTCTTATCACGATTTTATAACGTACCGCGGTACTCCATATCAACAAGGGTTCCGCCCTTGGGTCGTTCTTATTTCCGAACTGCCTTGAAGAACGGATTCGATTTCCACCCCAGCTCAATTACTCGCTACTTGAAGGATGGACATCTATTTCCACTGTTGACTCAACTCCCTGACGCGCTTTTTGATCCTGCTTGGCTTAATACTGAGGGGTTACAGCATGAACGTCCTCAACCTTTCTTTACTTCGTGAGTTGTTCTTCCTATGCAGACAGATTCTGTTGCTAACTTGTTAGTTTTTCCGACTTTTCAGCACTCCTGCGCATCAGGGTGCTGCTCCCCTTGCGACTGGCTTTGATGGGTTCTATAAAGGCGCGTTTTCGTATCATTTCCATAATTCATGGTATCCTACACTCTGGATCTAGCGGTGGATCTCACTCGCTTACACACTCGACATCCGGCCCGGCTGGCACTGGCCTGATCTCGGGCCACGTTTTGCGGAGGGTGAACGTGCTGCCAGAGCAGCCGCCAACCCCGACGGTGATCTGCACAGCTGGGTGGATGAGATTGACGACGACAAGGTGGATCTTGACTGGGCTACAGTGTTGAAACGGACATTTTGAATCGTATGTACCGATATTGTACTGCTGCGGAATGTACAAGAGAGGAAATATTTTCGCGCGCAGCCGCTGCACAGAATTTTTGTGATGGGCTGGTTATTCTCGAATAAAAGCCTCGCGCTTCCGTCCTCTGGACTCATGCCATCGCTCAATTATTTCTCTATACCGAAACGTGCAAATGGCTATCCAGACAAGACACGTCTGACCAACGGCCTCCCAACGTACTCCTCCGCTGTCCAGGAGAAGATGCACAGACATTCTCGTTCCATGTCCTGGACAGTCCCCGTCTCCGTCCCGATCCCTGGCGTGCGCACTCGCAGGCTGCGCCTCTTCATGCCAAACCCCGTCCGCATGCAACAACTTGGCCTCTCGCGCGTCGGTAGGCGACGAGGACCGCTCATCGTCTTCCTGCTCTTGATCGCCTCTCTCTGTACATTCTTCTCCTTTGCCCGTAGGTTTGGTCCTGAGGAGAAACAGTGGACCCCCACTTTCGGAGAGTCTTCCACACTCGTCTTTGGCAGAGGGGACATCCAGCGAATTTGGAAGTGGGAGATTGCTAGTAGCCATTACCCTAGCAAGAGGGAGAGTAAGTTATCAGAGTACCCAATCTTGCCCATCGTTAACACACGCCGTCAGTTCCAGAGCAAGTCGGTTTGACGGCTCCACCTCTAAATCCTGCCCTCCCTCCACGAAAAGTCCCCACTATTCCTTCTCGATTCAGACCGCCGCCTGGTCCCGTGGCTACGACGACACGGGGGGACGGTCCACGCCGTGTCTACCTTGACATCCAAAGTCAGCCACCAAACGTCGCCTACCCTCCGCGTCCCGTTCCCGGCTCTGTTGCTGATCTAGACATCATCATGGAGCAGTGCGATTTTTCTCAGAACAAGGTTAATTATAGTATTTAACCATGCGTCTGCGTCATACTTATTCTCGTGCACCCAGTATGTTCGTGATTGTCTTGAAGTCCTCCGCCTCGGCGCTGGCCTAGACAACGGCAATCACATGAGGATTGGCAAGATGGACGAGTGGAAGTACATCTACATGGAGCAAGACCGCGAAAATTTCACTGAACCAGCACAAATATCATTGGCAAATGTCATCGCGCCACGTGCTGTGGAGTCTGGCGGCGTCCAGGATCCTAATGCTGGACTAACCAAAAAGCGTGGAGTGGAATGGGAACCTCCTCTACTTCTCCGCCCAACATTGCAACACACCCCCTACTCCAGTCTCCCGTCACCGTGCGACCCTGAAAATTCCCGCCTCTTCCATATGTTCTGGACCGGTCCCTTCACCGACAAACCATATCTCGCACTTCTGTCTTTTCTGTTCACGCAAAATCATGGCCTTCATCTGAAAGAGGACCCTGAACCCAACGTCTGCCGGCCAGAATTTTGGTTGTGGATAAACCCTGGCCCCGCAGCCTCCATCCCTAATCCTTCGGCCCTTACTGACATGTATGAGCAACTGAAGACGAATCCTTGGGCAGCTCCATTTTTACACCCCAGGTTCAAGGATGTTATCAAGTTCAAGCTCTGGAACACCACTGACCAGCTTGATGGCATCCCTGAACTCAAAGATGAATGGCGAGATCTCAAGGAAACTCTATTCAACTCTGGAGGCCATATTATCAATGTTCCTGCTGATCGATCCAAGAGTGCCGAGGCTTCTCCGACCGGCAACTCAGATAATAGCACCGATACTGCCGCGACTCCAAAACCATCTTCCACTGGCAACGACAAGCCCGATGAAGATGACATGCTCAATCGCACCGGTTCCAAGTCTTCGTCATCATACGATCGTCTTTCCGTCATCTTGTCTGACATGGCTCGGTTCGTACTATGTCACAGGTTTGGTGGCATTTACCTTGATGCGGACACCATCTTCCTACGGGATTGGGAAGAACTCTGGGGTTGGAAAGGAGCGTTTGCATATCGGTGGTCACGTCTGGAGAAGTACAACACTGCAGTACTTCGCATGAACAAGAACTCCGCTCTTGGATCGTTCCTCTTCCGCACGGCCCTCAAAAATGGCTTGGATTTTCATCCCATGACGGTTTCCCGATACACAAAGGACGCACACTTGGAGGGTCTCCTTTTACGCCTTCCGGATGCTCTTTTTGACTCCGCGTGGCTTAATACGGAAGTATTCCAGCGCGAGCGACCCCCTCAACCATACTTTATTGAGTGAGTACCAGTATATCGACTGAAGATTAACATTGCTGATAAACTTGCAAAAGATTTGCCGACTTTTTTAATACACCTACACAAACTAGTGCAGCACCGCAGGCTTTAGGTTTCGAGGGTTTCTTCCGTGGTGCATACTCTTATCATTTCCATAACTTTTGGTGAGTCCTTTGCGTGGTCTAACGTGGTTGCGTTGTTTGATCTATGCACTCAGGTGGAAGCCATTTGATCCTTCGCGCAATTGGCCAGACCTTGGACCCAAGTTCTCTGCTGGGGAGAAAGCTGCACGCGCTGCTGCCATGCCAGATATTGAGCCCGAAGAATGGGTAGACAGAGTCTCCGATGACAAACGAGACCTTGACTGGGCGACTGTCCTCAAACGCACCTTTGAGGCATACGTTCGTGGCGAACGGCCAAACATGTACGGAGAATGGCTTCAGTGGTGACGACTTACGGGGTCCCGCTGTCCAGCTCGCGATCTTCCCTACCCAGTGGACAATCTATTACTCCGATATTCAACCCACATTTTTCACGATTACGCATATCGTACATGCATACAATTTGCATTTTCCACTATTGTCGGATTAGAATTCTGACTCCTTCCAGTGCGAACTGTGGCATTATATACCAAATTTCTGATGACAGTCCTGGTCAATACAATCCACATTTTAATTCATTCCATGCTAGCTAGTTCACGTCCAATAAAGTCGCAGCAGTGGTCTAGCTGTAGGATTTGTATAGGACGGATAACATATTCGAATTCTAATCTCCTCTCGGAACACTGGCTGTAAAACTGAATCTTCTCTTTTGGAAGATAATTTGCGTTATTCATGGAGTTTGAGCTTTGCTCCCCTGGGCAGCGGCGACACTCGCCTTCAGCTGCGCGATGACGTCCTCAGGACTGGGAGCACCAAAGACCGCAGTTCCAGCTACGATGACGTTGCTTCCTGTGCAGGCACGATCTCGGTTTCAGAGCCATTGCACAAACCAAGGACGTACCAGCCTCAGCGCAGACACCAACCGTCTTCGGGCCAACACCGCCATCGACCTCGATATCTTTGTCGGGAAATCGAGCGCGAAGCTCAGCGACCTTTGGAACACAGCGTTCGATAAACTTTTGGCCACCGCGACCTAGCACAAGTCTCGTCATCGACTGGCGATGGTCTCGGTCAGACACGTGCAACTTACCGGGATACACGGTCATGACCAACAGCATATCGGCTGCCGCGCCGATTTCGTCTGTGATGGCTGTGGACGACGTATCGGGTGAAATGGCAACACCGGCCTTCATCTTGCGCTCATGAATAGCGCGGATGAGGGATACGGCATCAGCTTTGGCATGTTAGAGATGTATGGAAAGTGAACAAGACGTAGACTTACAGGTTGCTTCGATGTGGAAGCAGTACAACGAACCTCCTGCGTCGGCAATGTCGTTGACCCACTAGGATACCAAGGGGTCACCCATGTGCAGCGCGAGGTGCGGCATACGATTACCTTCTCTGGTTGAGCCACCATCATGTGGCAATCCATGAATATGCCGGGTACGCCCTTTGATATACACGAAAGTACAGGTGGACCTGATGTACATGTCAGGACGAGAGAAATTTCATTGTAGAATGACAACCAACCCATGGTGATGTTGGGTACAAAGTGCCTGGTGATTGATGAGCACGCGGGGGGTTGTGAGACGACAAAACCTACCCATCCATGACATCTGTGGGGGGGCGCTGTAGTCAATCGCACGGCCACCAGAGGTCGTTTAAGAAGCAGTACCCATGTGGAGCCATTCGGCGCCCCCTTTGATCATCCTCTTGCATTCTGCACTGAGCTGGCCAAAGTCTGAGGCAAGCACGGAAGGTGCGATAATGGGGCGAGGCATGGTGGGCGAAGAAGAGATAACTCGAGACCGGCGTGAGTGTCGATCTAGCCTATTTCGGCAATGGTGTCCTGTGCTCGACGACGGATCGTACTAGCGGTGCGGCCGAGATGATGGTCGACCTAGACACTGCTTCCCTCTACACTTTATAATTGCCCCCCTGCACACCCATGCTCCTCGTCTGCGACCACCCCTTCGATTTCTAGACTTGACGTCTCCATTCTTTTACAATCATGCACGCCCACACAGTTATTACATCTATCATATTTATCCTGGCCACCTTTAGCCACGCTGAGCCGATTCCAATCGAACGCCGATGTGCGTAGGACACTTTTGTTTAACATACGGGCTAACTCCGTAGCCGCAGATGACGTCGGTAGCGCCATAGACTCGTATACATCCGAGGCAGGTTCTTATTACACCAGGGCAACCTCCGAAGGTTTGTGTTGTGCTCTTTTACTTTCGTGCCCTGGCACTGAATTCCATTTGACAGCTGCTTCCTGGTACAGCGTGGGGTTGAGTGCCGCCTCAGCCGGCCTCGAGGAAGGTCTCTCGGACGGTATGTTGCTAGCTTGGTGAGCGTAGCACGGCCCAACATTTCCATTTCCACAGCCTCGACTTGGCTTCAATCCCATGGAGCGGAGGCTACCACTGGCCCTGTTTTTGCAGCTGTGACATGTGCGTGCCTCCAGAAGCTTCAAGACCCTTACCCATAATTTCTGTAGCCATTGCTGGTATGGCCGAGACCATAGTGAGTTCCGCGGGCGGTCCTGCTATTACCCTCGCTCCTAGCGGCGCAGGCGTTGTTACTTCGTATGGTGGCTCACAATTCACTGTGATTGGCCCCACCAGGTAAGCAACACCCCTGATCATTGAGGATAAAGCTAAACGAATTTCAGTACCGCAAACGCTGCTGTGAATGTGCATTCCGTGACGCTAAAAGCTTCACCGGTGCTTGCGGCATTGGTTACCGTCATCGGTGGCACTCTGTTGGGAGCTTGGTTAACGTGTTAGAGTAGTGATGACTCAGTCGCTCCGTTTCGACCACGTTGAGTGACATGTCAGTGATGGACGATCTATAGGTTCGATATTGACGAGTAGTAATTTGATACCAGTGGGACCAATTTAATATGTTAATGATCGACTGCTAGCCTGGTTTACCCGTCCACCTTGTCCATGTCCATGTTGTACTGTGCGACGTTGAAGCATCTCACTGCATATAGAGGTGCGGAAGCTTACTCTTGGATTGAAGAATAGAGAGTTGCTGCCCCAAGGGAAAGGCTTAACCCTGCGGTTCAGGTATGCATATGGCGGAGGCGGAGGAAGAGTGCCATTGTTTGCTTCAATCAAGGGATCTTCGTGAGCGGCGTGCTCCGACTCGACGTTGTACACCCATGCACATGTAACAAAAGCTGGGAAGGAATTGAGACAGGAACGATGACGAGCGAGTGACATCGTACTGGCAGGAAACGCAACATAGAAACTGGGAAGAAGATGAGCGAGACGAAGGCCATTGATGCTGATCACATACCTTATTTTACGCCAGAGGTCTGTGGTGTCTGCGGGGGACTGAGTAAATGGAATAGTGAGAAGGTGGGATACATACGTGCGGCGTGCTCACGTAGAGCATTGAGCTGGACAAAGTACTGTGAGCCCGCGGGTGCGTTGGTCGCGAGTGCACGGACGAAGCGAGGAGCCGTGCGAGAGGACCTTGCGAGGAGGGACATGTTTGAATCAAGCCGGAATGAGCGAAGGGTCGCGTCGGGACGGGGTGGAAGGTTTAGATCTCCGACAGACTCCGCTTGAAAGACTTTGGTCGATTCGGGAATGGCTGGTGACGCGTCTCATAACTTACACTTGAATACGACACCCGTCATGGTCGTCCGCGCTTTATCATCCGCCGCCGGCGTGCTCGCACTTCTCTCAGAACCCGACCCTGCATTCAAGCAGCATGCCCTCACAGCTCTCCATCCCCTCGTCCCACAGTTCTGGGCAGAAATATCAGAACACATTGCCCTAATGCACGTATTTCTCTCTTCTTGTCTTCCTTCGCCTCACAGCTACGTTCTATACAGTGAAAGCTTATACGAGTCTGACCAGCTTCCAAAACTTGCTCGCGATGTTGCTGCCTTGCTCGCCAGCAAGGTCTACTACTACCTGGGTGAATACGATGAAGCCCTCTCGTTCGCTCTCGGCGCAGGCAGCGCGTTCGAGGAAGAAGCTCGTAAATACAACTCGAGCGAATACATCGAAACTGTCATTTGTGCGTTTCTCTTCACCGTGCCACACAGGCACGCTAACAAACTTGCATGCAACCCAGCCAAAGCAATAGACAGATACATTCTGCAGCGGTCAGAAGAAGCCCTCATAGGAACCAAGATCGATTCTCCGTTACAGTCCATTATAGAATCTATATTCCAGCGTTGTATAGACGAAGGAGAGTACAGGCAGGTGCATTTCACACTTGTCCCGGACCACAAGCTGCGGCTCATTGACTTGCCTTCAGGCAATTGGCATCGCGCTCGAGTCTCGCCGCCTCGACGTAATTTCCCGAATCTACAGCATCACTCACGACGTATCACTCCTGTCCTATGCAATGGAGGCCGTTCTCGATACCGGTTTCTCCCTCCTGTACCGTGATCAGATTCTTAACCTCTTGCTACCGCTTTTTCCCGCACCGTCCTCCAGAACAAAGTCTTCCCATATTCACTCGCTTGCACGCCTCCTTGTTACGCTCAACAATCCATCTTTGACTGTGCCATTCCTGACATCACTGGTTCCCAAAGAAAACCTGTTGGCGTATCAGTTTGCTTTTGATTTGGCCGAAGGTGGCACGAGAGACTTTTTGGAAGGTGTCCGGAAGCTTCTGCCAGAGGGAACCGAGGTTGGTTTCCCTTGTCCACATAACTCTGACCCTTGCGTGACCGATCATGGTAAGCAGGAAACAAAGGACATATTTGACAAGCTCCGTAACGTACTCGGCGGACAGGAGTCCGTAAAGTTTTATCTCGAGTTCCTCAAGCGAACGAACAAGGTGGACATGTTCATTCTGAAGAACAGCAAGGTAACCATTCACAAGACAGGACCTATCATGCATGCAGCTCATTTCATTTAGGAATCACTTGAGCCTCGGTCATCGATATACCACACCGCCCTCACGCTCCAGAATGCGTTCATGCATGCTGGCACGACGTCGGACATATTCCTACGGGAGAACCTCGAATGGCTTGGCATGGCTACAAATTGGGCCAAGTTCTCGGCCACTGCTGCCCTCGGAGTAATCCATAAAGGGTACTTTCAGGAAGGCATGAATATTCTTGGCCCTTACCTCCCTCAGAATGGCGTTGAAAGCCAGATTCAGGGAGCTGCGTATTCAGAAGGTGGAGCGCTCTACGCGTTAGGCTTGATCAACGCTGGCTGTGGTAATGAGCAAACGGTCGAGAACTATCTTCGAGATACTCTGAAAAACGCGCAAGGCGAGATAGTTCAACATGGTGCTGCTTTGGGTCTTGGCATTGCCGGAATGGGCGGGCGCAGCTCTGCTGCGTATGACGATCTGAAAGAGACGCTTTTCTCAGACTCTGCTGTTGCTGGTGAGGCCGCAGGGTATGCCATGGGCCTCGTGATGCTAGGTTCTGCTAGTCAAACGTGTGCCGACGAGATGATCACTTATGCTCGGGAGACTCAACATGAGAAGATCATCCGCGGTTTGGCCATGGCTCTTGCTTTTGTATTTTATGGCCGGCAAGAGGAGGCTGACGAAACCATCCGATCGTTGTTGACTGAAAAGGTAGATATCCTCTTCCTCTCGAGTCACATTTTCTCAACGCGATTTTTCAGGATCCCATCTTGCGTTACGGCGGTGTCTACACTCTTGCTCTTGCGTATGCCGGAACGTCAAACAACGACGCCGTTCGCCAATTGTTACACATTGCTGTTTCGGACACGTCAGACGACGTGCGGAGGGCGGCTGTCACGTCCCTTGCATTCCTTCTTTTCAAGAATCCCGGTCAGGTCCCCCGGATAGTCCAGCTTCTCAGCGAGAGTTACAATCCTCATGTCAGGTGTGGAGCTACTCTTGCACTTGGTATCGCATGCGCGGGTACTGGCATGCAGGTAAGAACGTGCTTCCAGGCTGTTTGAAATTCTAACACCAGGGGGACTCTATAGGATGCTGTCGAGATTCTAGAACCAATGACCAAAGACGGAGTGGACTTTGTTCGTCAGGGAGCATTTATTGCTCTTGGCATGATCCTCGTACAGCAATCTGAGACTTCATCTCCATCGATGTCGTCCACTCGTGCACTCTATACCAAGGTTATTTCTGACAAACACGAGGATCCCATGGCACGCTTTGGTGCAGCCGTTGGCCAAGGGTTGATTGATGCAGGAGGTCGCAACGTGACTATTAGCCTACAAAGCCGGGCAGGCAGTCGAAATACAAATGCCATCGTTGGGATGGCGTTGTTCTGCCAGTTCTGGTATTGGTATCCTCTTACACACTGCGCTTGTCTTGCGTTTGAGCCTACGGCCATCATCGGTTTGAATGAAGACTTGAAGGTTGGTTGATTTATTTCATGTGTTGCGGATGCTAACTGCCTTGCAGGTGCTTAAATTTGAGTTCGTCTCGAACGCCCGACCAAGTCTATTCGCCTATCCAGCACCTGCAATACCGCCGAAGAGGGAGACGGCAGCGAAGATGGCTACTGCAGTGCTCTCGACAACGGCAAAGGTGAAGGCAAGAGAAAAGCGGAAAGCGGCGGCCGATCCTGATGCGATGGAAACTGTGAGATAGATTTACCGATTGGTTATTCGATGGTGCTGATTGCTTCATAGGATGAAAAATCAGATTCGAAGAAAGACGGGGACGTCGAGATGAAGATGGAGGATGTGGGGTCGGAGGAATCCAAGGCAATCTCAACGAAGCGAAAAGCGGAACCCAGCTTCGAAACGGTTGCCAACTTCTCGCGGGTGACGCCGGCCCAGCTGAGCTACATCAGTTTCCCTTCAGACGGACGGTATCAGCCAGTCCGGCCCGTCTCGCTTCACGCACAGGCTGCGAAAGGAGGTAGGGCATTGTCGACGGGAATGGGCAAAAAAGGAAATGGGTCTTCGGGACTGTTATCGGAAAGATATGCAGGCGGAGGGGGCATTTTGATCTTGGTGGATGAACGGCCGGGTGACGAAGTCGAGTTGATTGACCTGTCACCACCTGAGGTGACGGCGAACGGAAGTGCGGTACCCAATGGACATGCGCCGAGCGAGCGGAACTTGCATATTGCGTTGGACGAGAGCACGGGGGATGCTGAACCCCCCGCACCGTTCGAGGTGAGTGGACAGGGTTCTGAATTGGCAGAGATATGCTGACTGAGTGTCCAGTACGAGGAGAGTTAGACAAGGTAGTCGTAGTAGTAAGTATGTTAGCTACAAATGTTACTAGCGTGACGTGACAGTGTGACGTCACGGAAATGTGACTGTGACAGAGTGAGGTGGCTGATAAGGTGGATCTTGGGTCAACTTGAACTTCGCACTCGAGGCAGAGACGCGTTCTTCTCTCAACACCATCCATGGAGTCTCGCACAATGGAACACCGCAGAGCCAGTACGTTCTCTATTTCTCTCTCTCCATGCGCTCTTCCCTCAGAGGACGCGTGCACATCTAGCCTACAAGAACAAGGGCGGCTTGAAACAGGACGATCTCCGCCGTCGTCGCGAAGAACAGCAAGTCGAGATCAGACGACAGAAACGTGAGGAGAACATCGCAAAAAGGAGAAACTTTCTTCCTACCTCTACTGCCGATTCCGATGAGGAGACCGCCGCCAGAGACTGGGAGCCACCAGTACGACTGCATACCCTGGGAGTGGCACCTTGCACTAACATACATTCCTAGCTTGCCGAAGAAATGATCTCAGGCGTCTTTTCAGACGATCCCGATCGTCAGCTCGACGCGACTACAAAGTTCCGTAAATTGCTTTCCAAGGAGAAGAATCCACCCATCGAAAAAGTCATCGAATGTGGCGTTGTCCCCCGCTTTGTTGAATTCTTGCGAAACGGGCAATCCATGCTCCAGGTAAGCGCTCCTGCTTTCGCCGCCTGTCCAGGACACTCAGCCTCGGTGCAGTTTGAAGCAGCCTGGGCTCTCACAAACATCGCATCTGGAACCGCCGAACACACCCAAGTCGTAATAAACGCTGGCGCAGTTCCAGAGTTTATCAATCTCTTGTCATCCCCTGTACTCGATGTTCGCGAACAAGCCGTCTGGGCGCTCGGAAACATTGCAGGTGACAGCCCACAGTGCAGAGACTATGTTTTGCAGCAGGGTGCTTTGCGGCCCCTGTTGACGCTCTTGAGTGAAAATCACAAATTGAGTATGCTCAGAAATGCCACTTGGACGTTGAGCAACTTCTGCCGAGGAAAAAATCCTCAGCCAGAATGGGAACTGGTAAACTACATACAGTCTATTCCTCTTATTCCTCTTGCTGATGTCTGCAATAGATCTCACCCGCTTTAACAGTCCTCACTAAACTGATCTACTCGATGGATGATGAAATCTTGATTGACGCTTGCTGGGCCATTTCTTATCTCTCAGACGGTTCTAACGACAAGATACAAGCTGTGATCGAGTCCGCGGTGTGTAGGAGATTAGTGGACTTGCTCATGCACAGTTCCACGGCGGTTCAGACACCTGCTCTGCGTTCCATCGGGAACATCGTCACTGGAGATGATCTTCAGACCCAAGTGGTTATTGCTTCCGGTGCTCTTCCTGCTCTTCTCTCACTTCTGTCGTCGCCAAAGGAAGGGATTCGGAAAGAGGCTTGCTGGACTATATCAAACATCACTGCCGGTTCACCTCCTCAGATTCAGGCCGTCATTGACGCCAACATCATCCCTCCTCTCATCAACATTCTTCAAAATGCCGATTTCAAGACTCGTAAAGAGGCTTGCTGGGCGATTTCAAATGCAACCTCTGGAGGTCTCCACGAGCCTTCTCAAATACGTTATCTCGTCTCTCAGGCTTGCATTAAGCCTCTATGCGACCTCCTTACAATGATGGATAACAAAATCATCCAAGTCGCCCTTGACGGTCTTGATAACGTTCTCAAAGTTGGCGAGGCCGACAAGCAGGCAGCCGGCCCCGGAGCAGTGAATCAATATGCTTTATTCGTCGAGGAAGCCGGTGGCATGGTCACCATCCATAATCTTCAGTCACACGACAACTTGGACATTTACAAAAAGGCGTTCAATATTATGGACAAGTATTTCCCAGATGAGGAAGAGGTAGATGCTGCCATTAGCGCACCGGCTGTCGACGCTGGTGGTTATGCAGTATGTGTGCTTTTGCTTGTTTGCCGGCTGTTCAGCTTACTGCTTGTCCAGTTCCACTCCGATATCAGCGCACCACAGGGGGGTTTCAACTTCGCACAGCAGTGACCAGTTTCCTACGGTGACAAATATCTGTGCGATCGCCAACGTTTTTTTTCTTTACCCAGTCATCATTTCACGAACATCATGTAACATCCTTATCGGAGCTGCTTGATAGTCCTTTTTTTCCGCACGATGCGACCTTGCTTTCTTGCTTCATGTTGAGCATCGTAGGCAGCCGCTTGATATGCGTATTAGCATGCGTCTAACGGACGCTAAGTAACCTGCACGAGTAGTGTGTAGCACGGGAATGTTATATATAACGGGGGCGATAATTGTGTGTAGCGGCGTACCCCGAGATAAATAACGCGATGTGACCAACCGATTTCATCGTCTACTACATCAACCTCACTTGATGGCTACTCAAATCCTTCCTCTAGGCAAGTCTACTCGTCGAAAGCGAGGGTTCGCGCGAAAATGATTGATCACTTTGACAGAACTCATTGACAGATGTATCGGATCACACATTTGGGTGATCATGAAAAGTGACCGGGAGTTCACTGGGACACTCCTGGGTTTCGACGATTTCGTCAGTAAGTTGGTTTTGCTCGCACATCGCAATCATGTCAAACCTTTGGCCAATCCTAGACATGGTACTGGAAGATGTAACAGAATAGTGCGCACATTCGTAGGCATGAAGAGATGTCTACTTAAACGTGGATTCTTCCAGTGAGACGACACCCCAGGGCCGGAAGAAGACACAGCTTGCACAGACGCTGCTCAACGGGAACAATATATGTATGGTAAGTCCTACCCTTGATGCCTTCTCGCATTGCATGTTCACCCTACGAGTAGCTGATACCAGGTAGTGCTGGTCCGGATTCGTGACAGGTATTACTTGTCCCTAGTATAGTTACAGTATCGTAGCGGCGCACGAGCGCCAAGTCCCCGACTCATCACAAGAACAAAACAACGATGAAGTGAAGATGATGATTGCACGGATGACGAGGCAAAATATCAAGATTACTTGACGCCATGACTAGGCTTTTGCCAAATAGTGACATACAACATTACTTGCTCGAAAATTCAGACCAACTACAACGGACCTTGACTACCTACCAAGATGCCCATCCGCATTCGAATGGCCATGCATGGCCGGAAGCACAACAAGATATTCCACCTGGTTGCCATAGACCAACGCAAGCGTCGTGACGCGAAACCAGCAGAACTTTTGGGCATATACAACCCTGCTCTTGAACCAGGAGCGACACACAAAACAGTCCAGTGGAGTGTAGACAGAATAAAGTATTGGTTGGGAGTTGGAGCGGCACCTAGTAAATCTGCAGTGCGACTGTTGGAATGGGTAAGTGGGTCCTAGGTTTGAGACATACGTTTGCTAAGAAGTTCGTAGGGAGGCATTATACCACCAAATTCTAAATATCATCCCAAAGCACTCGGACTACGGACATCCGAAGACTATCCAGTCAACAGGTTCGCCGCGAGCGACAGCAAACATCCCGTGTGTACCGATCCATCGTTGTAAACTCGGTGCACCACAGATTCCACCCATCCACTGCTCATTGTAGAAGCCTGCTCTACGGGCTGAACGTACGCACTATCAATGTAGTTCCGTTTTCAGAAAGGCACAGATCTCATCATGCCCAGCAACGTGTGCCAATTCCATTCCCGTCAGGTCGTCGGGATCCTGGAAAGAGGTTGAACCAGTTCTGTGTTAGTGCCCGTGTATACGGAGACAGACCTTGATCGTCACGTCTGCACCATGCTTGATTAGTACTTGGACTACTGGCAAGCTACCTCGATCGCATGCTAGGTGTAATGCTGTATAGCCCTACAAAGAAATGTCATCGCTGGGGGATCGACGAGCAAGTGCCAACATACGTATTCATCGCGTTCGTTGACATCCACTAAAGAGTTTTCCGCGAGAAATTGACTGATTTTGATGACATTCCCTTGGATGGCAAAAGCATGCAATATATGCCCTCCTGTATCGTTGCCTTCGTCTCTTGAAGTAGTCATGACGCTGACGGACCCGCCCATCCCATTTTTGCCTTGTGTGGACGAAAGCGATATGCTCACGCCCAAGTCTTCGTCCCATACTTCTCCCTCGTTCTGCGGGTCGCTCACCGCGGAGCCTGGGACCCATCCGAGCCCTCGAGCAAGGTCGAGATATCTTCTCTCGGCATCCGATCCATTGTCTGCGTACACCTTCCCAGTGTTACTCCATGCGTCCCACTTGGCACGGCCGGTCAAATCAAACAGCGATGGGCGAGGATTCTGAGGCACCGGTGCAACCGTCAGATATTTGTACAATCCGTATAGCTGTCAATGTGCAACGCGCAGGTTGTCAGGAGCGTGTATCGCCCAGATAACGAACCTGCTCGACCTCAAGCTTTGTGGTATTCGACACCTTTGCTAGCGAGGAAGCAGATGACAGGTATGCCGCTGCCTCGGAGAACGCTGGCGATGGCGTATATTTCATGTTTGGGTGGTACTGTAGTGAGAATGCGTCTATTCAATTATGTAAGGCATCCAGAGTATAGTCTCTAGTAGTTCACTAATGGTATCTAAACAAGTCCCGCAGCCTTCATTGCCTGCACAACAAATAAGCAAATCAAATCTGGTAGACGAACGCGAGACCGACCTCGAGCATGGATACACCAATCTTTGCGGGACTGTCAGTCACAATCACACCAGCCTTTTCCAACGCGGCAACCTTGTCCGATGCGGCACCTAGTTCAAGTGATCTCAGGATGCATTTCAGCCTGTGGACTGTATCACTTACCCTTTCCACCAGAGATGATGGCACCAGCATGACCCATACGGCGCCCTGGTGGTGCAGTACGACCTGCAATGAAACCAACGACTGGTTTAGGATTCTTCCGTGTCTTGTTGAACTTCTCCAGGTACTCTGCAGCTTCTTCTTCCATCGATCCCCCGATCTCTCCAATGATGACAATGCCTGATCATATCAATACCACTGATACAAGGAGGAAAGATAAAGGCCTACCTTCTGTCGCATCGTCCTGGAGGAAGACCTTGATGACATCGACGTGTTGTGTCCCAGGGAATGGGTCGCCACCAATTCCAACGCACAACGATTGCCCAAGCCCCACGCCGGTTGTTTGAGCGACAGCCTCGTATGTCAACGTCCCAGACCGAGATACGATACCTGCATTGAGATGTAGGCGCTGTAAATGTCATGACATGTCAGGGACGTACCGATTTTCCCCGGCTTGTGAATGTGTCCGGGTTGAATACCCATCTTGCACCCAAGTGGGTTGATGATCCCCGGGCAATTAGGGCCAACAAGACGCGACTTTGACTGGCTCTTGAGCGCGTTCATGACCTACGCGAGAAAAGGATCAGAAATGAAACACGAACTGCTAGGCTTGTACACACCTTGATCTCGTCTTGTTGAGGTATGCCCTCAGTTATGCAGACAATCAGACCAATCTCATTCTCAATGGCTTCGAGAATGGCATCGGCAGCGGTGGGCGGTGGAACGTAAAGGACGGTAGCGTCTGGTTTTGCCTCCCTGACAGCCTGTGACAGGATTAGGCTGAAAGCTCGAATCGAATCGAACGTCGTCATACCTCACGGACTGAGCCGAATACTGGTAACCCAAGATGCGTCTGACCCGCTTTATTGGGAGACACACCACCAACCATCTTCGTACCATAGGCCAGGGCTTCTCTCGCGTGGAAGGTACCCTGGAGCCCATTGTGAATGACTTGTTCTACTCAAACGCCGCGTGTGTGACTGAGCCCTACTCACCGTCTTTCCGGTAAAGCCCTGGCAGAGGACTTTGGTGTCCTTATGGATGAGCAAGTTCTGGATGGTATCGGCATAACTTTTTCGAACTGCCGAACAGGAAATCGACCGAGAACCGGCTGGACATGCTACCTGTAAGGCCAAAAACTGGACAAGTGACTGTTCACGCACCGCTCGCGACGAGAGACTGACCTGCGCGGCGGAACATGATGAGGTGGGAGAACACGGAATATGAAGACTTGCTACCGGTTTGTGTGAGCGCGCCGCCCGCCAGTGCCAATTTGGGCGTGTTTGCCCGCAAGCTCACACCGCTAACCATCACAGATTGCCCAGTATACAGAAAAGGATAAACATTTTTGGCTACCGACTCCAATACTACATGCTCATACATCGATGAACAAGATATTCCACTTCACCAATCACTGTTCTAGCGGTCCAACTCGCCGACGGTCCCGAGCTTTTCGGGAAGCTCGGTGAAGACTAAGAATACTGTACTTCACCTTGTCGTACTGTCCAGTATGAACGAAACTGAGGTCATTCGAATTAGAACTCGGCACACGAACAAAAGTACGCGGTCTTACTTGGTCACGTCTACCATGAACACTTCCTTGGCGTCACTGGGCGCGGCGGATGTGGGAAGTTGTTGTAACAGTGGCGGTAGCCACGTCAACAACTGCGAAGAAAAGAGGACAGCGATGGAACGGAAAATGGAGACGACTGCGGAAGTAGAGTCTTCAGGAAAGTCTCCGACGAGACCACTAAGTAGATAGCCAATAAATTCAAATCCTTCCTTCTCCACGACAGTCTTGATGGCGGTTGCGTACACAGCATATTTCGCCGGGTGTGCCGAAGACGGGAGAAGGCTGTCATGGGTTAAAATATTTCGGAATACATCCAACGCTGCAAAAACGAGGTCCGAATGAGTAAGCGTAAGAGCCGCCATGGATGCTCTGAATGCCAGTGGGAATGCGGTGGACTGGAAAAAGACATCCGGGACCGTTTCCAGTAACTGCAAAAGCAGTTGAACGTAATCTTCCAAAACTGCCTCGCCACATCAGGCTCATCCGAGAATAAGAGTAAATGGCTCCTCTTACCATCTGGAATCTCTCTCGGGGCCTTGGACTGCAAGATGCTGACAATTTTGTTTGTTGACCGCTCAAACAAGGACAGAAAGGCAGCTCGTAGGTTTGAGTCAGATTCCCGACCGAACGTCCCCACAAGTTTGCCTGCGATCCACAGGAATGCTGAAAAGCCGGTAACTTCAAATGACGTAGCCATACACGACAACGCGGCAGGTGTGACTTGGAGAGTCGTTTGTCCAAACAGTGTAACACCATGTCGGAGAACCCGTGTGGTCCGCTCCGCGGTATCGTAGTCAAGGGCGTACTTCGCAATGAACCTCTCGAAGATGGACCAGACTTCCTGGCAGCTACTCTGACAGGCTGCAGGCAGCTGGTCACCAAAAGGGCCAATTACATGTAACATCGCTTCTAAGTTTTCTAAACCATCTGCGAGAATCGTGAATGTCAACCCAGGGAATATGTCACCGGCTTACAGCCTATCTCCTTCAATTCTTGTTTCGTGATGGGTGTAGGCTTTCCCGTGACGGAATGAATCTGGGACAGAATGTCGAATGAGAAGGATCGGAGAGATTCTGCCGCTTTCTCCATCGGCATGGCAGAAATGACAAATGCGATGGCTTCGTAGACTTGCCGCCGGTCATCTTGGATTAATTTGGATCCGGTGGTTTTGAGGAATGTGTGAAGAGTAGGAAGAAAGTCTACAAGATGCTGTGCAGATGTTGGAGGGTTGCCTAGAATATATAGTTTCGAGACGTTACCTGTTTACAGTCTTGGCAAAGATATTTGAGTGCCTGACCGGCGGCGGCGCTCACTTCGGTGTCTGTGACTTCGAATCCTGCGGAGATATACTGCAACTGGAAAGAGATATAATCCGAATGGCGATTAATCCACTCCGTGTAGCGCGATATAATGAGAAGCGCAGCGTAGCGAATTCTAGGATGACTTGGGAGAGATGGGATAAGATCCATGATCTTCGGAACCGCACTCTCATCGTCGATATCGACTTCAGCACCCATGGATCGCATGGCGAATAATGGCGCTTCAATCTCCTGCCATGAGATTGACTGAGGACCACGAGCAAGTGCCAGGGTGATGAGATTGTATGCCGACAGCAGGCATGTGTCTGCACCCAGGACAAGACAACAATCTTTCAGGGTATCCCCCATAACATGTCTGAAAGAGCGGAAATTGTCAGCCTCTTGGGGGGACAAGCTGGTAGTATCAGGAGGGAAGTGTAAATGTCGGATAATAACCCCCATAAGTGCCTTGTAAGCTTCGATGAACAGGGGCTGCACAGACGGCTTTTTCCCAATGGTTTGAGCGAGGCGCATCCAAAAGGGGAAAGTGATTGGTACGATGTCGAGGTCCGGATATGCAGAGCAAAGGCCAATGGCTTCGACTATTGGGAAGAATGTCTCGGTATGACGGAGAATGAGAAGACGATAGGTCTCCCCGGCTTCTGCAAAGACCTTTGCCAAGCCTCTGATTCTTTCGGGATCTTCCTTTCTTTCCTCAAGTTGAGCCTTCAAATTGATGACACGTGGTACAATGAGTTCTATGACGGGCATGTGGTCCTCGATTTCTTGCGTTTCATGAATCAATTCGCAAAGAACGTCCACGGCAGAATCGAACAGCTCGTCAGAGGCCAGAGCTTCAAAAACAAAGCCGAAGAGTGGCAATTTGGCGAAAATCGACGTATCGATCTCACCGGCGACGAGCCAAGCACGGAGACATCCAAATACTTGGTTTTGCACAGTTGTCGTTACGCCTGATGAGAGTCGTCAAAGAGACGTGAATGTTTCGAAAAAAAGATCCCAAACCTGATGCTTGTATATACATGGAAAGGAGGTTCAGCACTTGGCTGGCATTTGCAGTGAGGAGCTTGGCGGACCTGTCTTGATACTCCTCGTCCTTGGATTTCAGGGTCAGTCTGAGCGTTTGTTTGTCCTCAGGGTTGACCCACCGTGACTGGGATTCTCGTGTTGGAGGACAATTCTTCGGGAAGAACCGTCAAGAATTGCAAAAGCACGGGTACGGTTACAGGATTGATGCCAAATGACTCGATCATGGTCTGTACCGCATTGTCCCACTGAGGGAGCTGTAAGGCCAAGCCTGATATTGCCAGGCAGAGCTGGGTGATCACGGTCCGGGGTCCGGTATGATATCTCTCGAGAGCGTTGATCAGAGTATCTCGCAACGGCAGGAGATTTGCCTCATCGACTTGATGGAGATCGTACGTGACCTGAGATGGACGGGTGAGAGCGGAGACATTGATGGAGGTGGCTCATGCCTTTGATCTAAAGGTTTGGGCGGCAAACAGCTTTGCGGCAGGTGGTGCGTCTGGAGAGAGGAGAAGGAGGTTGCAAGTCGACCATGCGTCGCGCTAGGACGAGGGCGGGGTCAGATTGCGGGTCGACGAGTGGGCCAAGGGCGAAAGTGGATTTACAGAATGCTGGAACTCCTGGAGCCACGAGTTTGCGTTCTCCAAAGTGACCTTGTCAGGTGCACGCGTGAAGACTTCCAATGCAGACAAGAGGGGCTGAACGTTGTCCATCATTCGTGCACGTCGTCGTCGTCGCGCTCGTTAACCAGATGGAATCATTATCTATGTTTATCGCTGTTGACAGAGTGGCAACACTACGCTGGGTATATTGCGTGTCGTCTGCCTAACCAAATCGAAGGAGAAACAGGGAAAAAAAGACGGGAAACACAATCCAATCGTCCCCAAGACGTCCTAGGATATCCTGCAGATTCTCCATCAAAGACAGCGACAGTATCATATCATACTAGAAAGGAAGAGAGATGGTAGCCAAGCCCGAATGTCAGTTCAAACGAGTGTGGAGAATGTTCCAGAGGGCAATATAACGAGCGAGAAGCAAAAATGACAATGTACGCTAGCAAGAGAACTAAACGGCAAACTAGAAGCGGCGCGGGCCAAAGTGAAGATAGTAAACGCACGACCACCAACCTACTGTAACACGGCAACAACAACCCACACCACCCACAGACGGTCATCACATCCTCTACCGGAGGAAGCGGCGATTTTTGGTCTGGACGAAAAGAATGAGCCACCGAATCTATGCAAAGGAAATGCACTGACCGCGTTCTTTTCGGGCGTGAGGGGCCGGCCGCTCTCGATCTTCCGTTTCTTGTCTTCCAAGTCGCCACGTTGCTTGTCGAGGGCATCCTTCATCTCCTTGTGCCGTGAGTAGAGTTCTTCCTCGGATTGCTTCAACTTTGATTCCTTCTCTTGGACCTTTTGTTGGAAGACCATCTTCATCTCGGCCTCCATCTTGGAGAGCTTCGCCTCGTGCAGGATACGCTCCTCTTGCATCTTCGCCGAGGGGCTATCAAGAGGTCAGATACAAACATCCACTAACTCAGGATGAGATACTTACTTGACCTCTCGGAACACACTCGAGTCTTGAGCGACACCCATGCTGAGTAGCTTCTCGGTTCTCCAGTTTTCATACAGAACGTCATTCGTGTACTCCCTCAGTTCCTCCATATACGTGCGGACAAGCATCTGGCGGAGCTTGACAAAGTCGCAATGCTCTTCATTGTCCACTTCTATGACACCCCATGGGTATTCACGACCACGAACTTGACGGCCGTCGGGGGTCTGGACGACATGATCTGAACCCACCACAGCGAAAGGGATCTTGCTGGCAATTTCCTCTGCTTCGGCCAGCGTTTCCTCATCTTCATTTTCATAGGTAGGTGCCTGGAAAATTTGAATCTTGTGGTGAGCAATGTCAGCAAGAATCTAAAACGAGACGATCAGAGCGTGCTTGATCGAAACATTAAGCTAGTCGTACTCGGGCCTTGAAGTCAGCAATCTCTTCGTCGGTCATAGTGTCAGCCTTGGCAATGATGGGAATGAGGTTGACGCGAGTGTGTAGTCGACGCATAAATTCAATGTCAATTTGCTTGAGACTGCAAAGCAACATTCGAAAGGGAAAGGGCAAGGGAAAGAAGGTGACGTACGAATGACCGGTGGGCTGGATAAAGTAGAGACAGGCGTGAACGCGGTTGTCTGCAATCTTCTGCCTGTTAACGCGGTTTTCCTGCTCCAAGTAAGAGTCAAAACGCGATTCAATGTTCTCCAGGATGGGCCTCCAACTGGTGTCATGTCAGGAAGGGGATGGATTGACTGAAAATTTTCACACCTGTCATCATTGTTAACAAAGTCGCCAAAACCAGGGGTATCAACGACAGTTAGGTGCAGACGGACACCGTTTTCCTCGATATCTGTAGGAAGTAGGTTGAACGGGAGGCGACGAAGAAAAAGGAAGGGTGCAGACCTGCTCCGATGCTCTCAATGGCGACCGTCTTTGGACGGTCTGTGGAGGGGGGAAGAGGTTGCTTGGGAGGGTAAAGAGGCGTGTTGAAGAGAGTGTTAATGAGCGTAGACTTTCCGAGGCCAGATTCACCTTGGAGGGAGGATAAGTAAAAGGAGGGTAGAGAAAGGGAAGAGACGGACCGACGACCATGGCAGTGAATTGGAAACCCTTGCGAACGCTCTTCCTGTGGACCTGGTTGGGAAGATTTGCGAAACCGACGTAGCCCATGAGCTTCTTGCGAATGACTGGGGATATACCGGGCGTGTTCTGTTGGAGAGCGGGACTGGAACCATTTGGGAGACCGTTGGAGGAAGGAGAGAAAGAGTCGATACGAGAGACGTACGAGTCAGGCATGTTGAGGAAAGAGACGACGACGACGAAGAGTTTTTTTTGGGCTGGGGAAACGAAACCAACGTCCGCACTCTCGTCTTGTTGCCCTTTATTTGCTTCCAGTGGCGTTGTGTACATAATAACAATAATTTTCGTTTTTCAAACATTAATATATAGCGCAAACATTTCCTCCACCGCCGTCTCCGCCCCGCTCGGATCCGTCGGCGGCGTCTCCCTCGACGACGAGCTCTCCTCAAAGTCACCCCGAGCCGCCATCAAAAACTGTCCCCAGTGTCTCCGCCGCCGCTCCTCGTCCGCGTCGATCCGCTTCAACTCCCCCAACGCATCCCCCCCTGTCCCCGCCTTCGGATATGCGTTTGCGTTGTAGATTGTCCTCCCCTGCGCACTGAACCGCCCAAAAAGCACTTCCTCTCCTTTCCCCTCGTCTGTATCCAATCCTCTCGGTTGTGACGGGTATGGTGTCGCTCGCGTAAATCGCATACCCGCCTGCGGGTTCGCGCACTGCGCAATGTACATCGCCATAAATGCTGTACGGGCATCGGCAGAGTGGTGCGTGGTCATTGCCAATATATACGAGTGGTTGTGTGTTGGTCGTCGGTCAACAAGGATTGTTCGTGATGGCCAGCCGCGGTACAGCACAGGGAATCGGAATCTTTGTCCTTTCATCCATTCCCTGTCATCTTTTATACTTCGAGCGACGCTTTGCCTACTACGCTTAGGTTGCAGAATAAAACTCTTTGACCTGTCTTGTCTCAATGCGCCACTCAGGCATCCACTGTGCACAATTCGACTCAACAACTCCACAATGGTCCACCCAATCCGCAAAAAGTCCCACACCCCGGGTTGCTTCATGAGACATTTGCCGTCAGCTTGAAAACTGGTTTATCCCACTCAGTCTTGTCAGCCAAGCCAGTGGATCAGCCACGTACTGTCAGGTCGGGCATAGTGTCCGACCACGTCCAAGTCGAATTTGCCCCTTGGAATATCGTCTAGATCCAGCTCGGCAGTCAAAATGTCCTCTGGCTTCCTAGACGGTCCCGCAAGGACCGTTCCACGTGGACTGACAATCAGACTGCCCCCGTTGATCATGATCTTGTCAGGGTTACGATCGTTGGGCTCCGCCACGGCGTGGCCTTCGGGGTAATCCCTTTCGGTGGCAAACTGACATGCCGACAAGACAAAGCACCGGCCTTCCATAGCAATGTGGATCATAGAGTTCGTCCAGCCCGGACGATCATCCACAGTGGGAGCGCAGTATAGCTGGGTCCCAAGCGAATAATAGTAGGTTCTCACTAATCACATGGAATCAATCTCAACCGGGTGTGCTCCATTGCCAGATACCGTCACTTACGCAGTGGCATATAATTTTCCCTTGCGGACAAGAGATGCGTTAACTAACATGAAAGTACCATAGCAATCAGAACTTACCAGCAGATCGTTGCCGAGATCTTGGTCGTGATTTTCTTGGCCTCTGACGACGAAAATGTTTTCTCCAGCACAGGCAGTGTAGTCCCATCCCCCATCCCCCAGATCAATCTCTCAGCAGCCGTGGGCATTAGCTTACGGTGTTTTCCAACCAGTCCCTCGACAGGATCAACAAAGATCACCGTGCAGTACAGTGTGCCTCCCTCCCGCTCAACAACGCCAGTCACAATGAAAACTCCGGTCTCCTTACTGACGGTTTCAATGTGCGAAATAGTGGGCGAAGGTATTTCGATTGCTGATTTATAATATCGCAGAAATTCGTCCCGGCCTTCGGCGCTGCGATCCCCGACGATGCAACCAAACGCAGACATTTTGGGGTACCCTCCGATGCTACAATGAGGTGATTGCCCATAAACAAGGCACTCAAATGCACTCAAACGAAATAGCAACTCACAATGCCTCAGGAAAGACAACGAGTTGAGCGTCATCTCGACTTTTTGCGAGCTTCGTGAGTTTCTCGAGCTTGTCGAGGGTGTCAGATAAGTTGAATGATGCAGTGCACGTTTGCACTACGGATGCACGAATCGTGTTAGGCATCGCAGTTGGTTGCAAGATGATGTCGTAAGTGTTCCCCAGGTTCACGTATACATACTTATAGGACTATGTCCTGTGGTTTCTTCGCACGATATGCTGACTCGTGATTCGAATATATTTATTAATACTGTCAGCTGGCGAAGGAAGCTGGGTGGGTTGCTCAGACGATGTTAGACTCTTTCCCAGGTTCATGTAGGCCAGTTGATACGATCAGGTGACTCTTATCTCGGTTCTGAATCCCACATCAGCTAATGTCGAACGTCAGGCCAGAAGAGTAGCCTAGAAGTTGAACGATTCACAATGTATTGAGACCAATAAGCTGACTCGTGATTCAAACATTTGGCCATACGGAAATAGAAGTGATCGTTCCCGCTACTGGTGAGCAGAACGCACAACATCAGTCTGTGGGAACGGAAGCTGGGGAAGCCATTCCTTCGGGAAATCCCTGAGACTAGATCGAGTCGCCCGCCTCCGAGCGTGACCCCCCTTCATAGCTTTCTTGACCTTTGCCTCGATATGTCTGGTATCCACTGGAAGGTCTTGGTAACAAGTGGGCGTTCCGTCCTGCAATAACGTGTCGGGTGTGCCTCGAACATTGTACTGGAATAAAAACGCACATTCGCCGTGGAAATGAGTTCATCAATGGTGTCACTGATCCACTTCAGGTTCATTGCTGGCTGAGGGAAGTCCTCGCATGCAATGCTGATGTATCCATGCCTTCCTTGCTCGCCGTCTAGCGGAACACCTGCGTTTTTGGGGGGTTGTGGGGCCCACCGCGCACCGGCAAGCAGCTTTATTTTATGAATAGCTAGGTCTCCCCGCAAAGGCAACTGTGTAACTGGAACAACGACAGTTCGCTTCCCGGTGAGCGGGTGTTCTTCACCTGCGTAGTCCACAGACCGAATGACTAGGGGTGTACTTGTACTGGGTGGTACGAAGGGTTTACGGAAGGCTGCAAAACACTTGACATATTTTTCGAGACACATAACCTCGTGCAACTTACCGACGAACTTGGGCATTTCGTTTTCGATGAGACGCATATAGTACGCAAGCTGCCGCTGCTGATGCAAGGCGATGTGAGCGCCGGATGGTATATCGTTTCCCGAGAACTCTGGGAAATCTTCCTCAATGTCGAAGTCCACTAAGTCGCATGGTAATGGTATCCTCTTCGCTACGTCTCGCCGTGCCGAGAAGTGAGGCGTGGAGTGAAATTGCCTAGCAAGCTGGGACGACAAGGCAGGACATTGCAATGGTAACCGCATTTTTGCCGTGGTGAATGTCTTCTCATAAAAACCAAGTCACCTTCACAGGCATTTGGCAAACAATGATAAACACGTTCAACCACTTGCCCTTGATCCTGCTATCGATATGGTGGTGGGTTCCTACAGACGATCGTTCGATATACTCCGCATGATAAATCCTTCGTTAGCGGCTGAATCTGGAGATCAAAGCTGAACTGGAGAATGTTACCGATTTGCGACCCGCCATGGATGACTTTGAGTATTTCTTCAAGGTAATTTACTCGTCACGACTACCTTTGTCCAAATAGACTGGACTTTCGTTCTCATAATCGCATAGGTCCAGTGTACATCCTGCCGTGAGGTACACCCAAGGATAGTATCTCTCAACCGCATTGTGAACCATTTTCTTTTCCCTTTGGCTTCCCACTAACCCTAGCGTCTGCAGGAGGAGCGCGAAGTCAGTGGGGGTAGGCACGGAACTGCGCACTTGATATGGCGTTGTTCCAATTGCAAGCATGAAAACTCCGCCAAGTTCGACACATCGATTCCTGTCTGTCCGTACACAGCAACTCATTCCGGCAATTTCTCCCGCATCCTTGTTGTGGAATGTCGAGGTCTTGAGTTCATCGAATTTGACCCGGTAGGTACTTCACGGTGCGTTGGCATACAATGCACTAACAGCGATGCAGAGGGGACATTGGACGTGCAAAGGCACTGATTCCAATACAACCTTCTCTGACGTCGAATTCCAGGAAGGTGAATGGTTCGACTATGATGAAAAGGTGTGTGAGTGAAGTATTGACGTGCGGCTTCCTATCGATGCATCTATGCCTTAGGGCCGTTTACCAGTCCAGGTCACCTCCCTAGAGGGTCGTTTTACTCGGGCTTGATTCGGGCATGTCTACAGATAACACCCAACATTCAAGCATTCACCGATTGCCGCGTCCACGAGGGAATCGCTGAGATCACCGTTGGGCATGCATGATCTGACCGTCTATCTGTTTGAGCTACCCAATACCATGTCCATCGATAGCGCGCTTTCCGTCACGATGTAACCAGTTCAGATTCACGTACCAGCGCTACTACACCCATTACCAATCCGCGGCGCAAAGTACAAAACATTATAAAAGCACATATGGAACAATGACCTGGTCATGAAAAGTTGAAAGCTTGGATGCAACAAATGAAAATGCAACAAAAGTAGATGAATGAGATTGAAATGGAATGATAGGTGTCCGAGTGCACTGTAACTGTTTACTGCTTACTTGAAGTCATTGAAAACCCAACCATCAGGTAGTTTTAAGTAAGGATGCTGAATGAGTTCTGCAGTACTCGCACGAGCATCAGGATGCCTGCAAGAATTCCCTCAGTCTAGCTGGGACAATGTTGGCGATGGCTGTGCTTACACTGCGAAACATCTGTCCTTAAAATCCATTGCAAGGTCCGACAAGATCACGTCAGAGGGGATAGGAGGCGATTTCCCTTCATGAGAGACCTAAATGCTGTTTGAATGATGACCCTTGAACACAGGCAACGACGGTACCTTGAACATCACTGTGAAGAAGTCCTCATCCGGCCAGGGCCGCCTGCCTGCCCACATCTCCAACACAACACATCCCACACTCCATATGTCAACTTTGGAATTGTATCCCTTTCCCTTCTGACTGCCGATAACCTCAGGGGCCATCCAAAACACAGTACCCTGCATCGCGGTGTATGCCGCTTGGTCGTCGTCGGCGCGCTTCGATATTCCGAAGTCAGAGATCTTGCAAATGCCAGTCTTTTCAACGAGAATATTGTCAGCTTTAAGGTCCTGAAGGAAAAAAGAAAAGTCAGAACGATGTCATTAACTGCGAGGAATCCAATACCCTATGTATGATGTTCTTGGAATGTAGATATGCCAAACCGTCAAGAATCTGGGCCGTAAAAGACTTGGTAACCTCTTCATCAAACTTGCCATGGTCCCGCAGACAACTCCCAATTGATCCGCCAGGAACGTATTCCAAGAAACTGCGACATTTGTAATTGTTCTAAAGATATAGGGTTGGCCACTTACATGCTGAGAAAGTTGGGGGTCTCTTCGAACCCGAGATAAGCTACAATGTGAGGATGGTCCAGGTCTTTGAGTGTCTCGCTTTCTAATTTCAACGCTTGCACGAAACTGGCCTGACGACTGTCATTCTTATCGCTAGCAGTTCTAGGTATCTCGACCTGCTTGACAGCGATCATCTCCCCAGTAGTGGCATTTAGGGCGAGATAGACACGTCCGTAGGTCCCCTTGCCTATGAGTTCGCCACGAACCCATTTAAAAATCGCTGCAAGAAGGCTTAGAGGAATTATTATTGAGTGGTCAATTACCCACGTCTGGGACCACCCGATGCGTCAACTGTGGGTTTGCTGATAGTCGGTTTCTTCTGTGAAGTGGTGACCTCTTCTACGTAACCACCCCACAACTTTGTGCTTCTGCGTAACAAATTACCATACGATGATTCGGCTCTGGATGTACGATCAAGTCGCTTTTTGTGTTCCTCGGCAACGATACGAATTGATTTCTTGCCCCTGACATTAATCCTCTCTCGGTCGTTTGCAGTGATCCCGTGAGATGGATCAGCAGTTGTGGGTGAAGTTCCCCCGGAGTTGGCTTCAATAACGGGTTTGTCAAGGTCGTGTTCAGGGAAGAATTCCTCGAGGCGATCGTATACATCCTCGGGAGGTGGTCGATGAGCCCAAGTATACTCCTCGAATGTACTTTTGTGTCCGTCGCGAGGTGCACGCGATCGAGGATCGCGCAGTCGAGGCTGCGGCTGCGGTTGAAGGGCATAATCAGGTACTGCGAAATTAGGCGTTACACCCCGTGGATTGTTATTTGTATTATGCGTGATCACTTCTAGGGTGGGACGTGGACTTGACCTCGGACTGCCAAGCTTATCCTCGCGAACAATTTGACTGATGGGCCTCCGAGACCACAGGTCTTTTGTTGCAGTAGCATAATCGTCCGAGGAGCTGATACTGTCAACCGGAAGGTCTGGTTGTTGCGACAGCTTCTGCGAAGCCACACGCGCTTTGAAGTCCCAAATGACTTTGTCCCCCGCGCCAGGACGCAAAGTCGATTCGGATAAGGTTTCTTGTCCGCTAGACGAGGAGTTTTGTCGCGACTCCATGATGGTCCCAGATGATGTGTATATGAAGGTACCAGAGCTAGCTGACGTACTGGGACGGGAGATAGCACTCACGGGACTCCGAGGAGGAGTGTACAGTCCCGCTCGCAATGACACGGGTAAGGTGAATCCATCTTCTCTGAATGGGGCATCCCCAAACTTCGAGACAGAGTTACTAGCAGAATGACTTTGGTGATGGAGAGAGGGTAGGGGTCGCTGTGCCTCCCTGTCGCGTGATGCATCGTGACTTGAGACGTCGTTGGAATTTGGAAGGCGCTGTTGAGCAGGAGAAGCCGATTGGGGTCTAGGATAGGGCTCTTGACTGGGTGACAGATAGGTCACAGGGCTCGCCGAAGTTGGTGGAGACGATTGTGGATGGGGGAAGGATCTTGTTGGTAAATTTGCCTCAACATTTGTATTGTCAATCATGGATCCTTGTGTAGGGGGAAGGGGCCGGTGGGGACGTGGAGCTGGTCCCAAAGTAGGCTCGGGTGGCCTGACAAATCCAGTCATAGAATTCGATGCGACATGAATCTGCGGACGGCTAGGAGTGGACCGAAGTGGGGGTGGCGGCGGCAAGTTCTGAAGCATCTCCGTGCTTTTTGTGTTTCTTAAGCTTCTGCTAGGGCTAGAGACAGGGTCCGGCGCCTTCCAAGTAATATAAGATCCAGTTGGTGCGATCTTGCCTCCCGTCTTACGGGGTGGGGCCGGGCGAGGAGTTGGGGGGACCCCTCTTCTGCGCGGACTTGACCGTGATGCTTTTCGTGCTATAGGCGATTCCTGTTCCCGAGCGATCATCTCATCGGAGGCGGATGCAACAACACCACCGGAGCGTGGTGTTCTCGCTTTATCAACTAACGAACTGGGTGGGCTACGGAGCCGTTCGGCATCCGTGGGTTCCAATATACGTTCGCTATCTCGCGAGGCTTTCTCTCTCTCCTCCGCGATAGAACCCCGACGAAACTGTCGACGAGGTAAGGCCAGGGTATCCTCGAGCGTAGGGGTAGAGTGAGAAGGCTGCATGACCGCTCCGGTGCTCAGATCAGGTTGACGCCGTCGTTCGGCAGGCGATGAATATGGCGTCCTGGCGGACACAGGAGAAGGTGGTTGGCGAGTATGATACTGCATGTTTTGGGTGGAGGACGACGACAGAAAAGCACCTGGTAGGTTGGGTAAGTATTGACGAGGGCGCAGTGTACTCCGGTTGTCTGCATCGTCAAAGTCATCAGACACGGATGGCTCATAACCAGTATGATCCTCCGATGATATACTATCCTGACGAGATGATTGCGAAGCCTTGGAGCGAGGGACCAAAGGGGCAAAGACTGATGGCGGAGGAGGAATTGACCTGACTGGGGAAGTAGGCAATGGCGGTTCATGGACTCGTGCGTGAGGGTGGCATACAAGGAACTTGAGATTTCCTTCGCTGTCACCTTGCTCCCTAATCAACCGCAGTAAACTATCGTTGGCCAACGCATCGCCAACCGCTGCGCGGTTGACTTGGGTTCGATAAATAGCAAATCCAGAAGATTGGTCCTCGTCCGGAATTTTAAGCTAGAGAAACAAATGAGTAACCATCAAAGACAAAGGAGGGAGAAATCACCTCCGTAAAGATCCGCTCCCATACAAAAGCTGCACTGTTTGCGGGAGTGACGTCAACTGCCGTGAAGGCGTGGCAGTCGTAAGTAACCATGATGATTCTCTCTGGAGTAGGTAAATGGCAAGAGGGAGTTGGAGACTGCATGCAATTGTTAGTATTGGCGCGGAAGACAGAGCAACAGAAAGTTGATCCTGACATGGAGTGAACTTTCGGATTCCTTGGGACGATGCGAAGATCCTCTCCGGGGCTTCCAAAATTTATCAGTCATCTTCTGGATGCGAGAGGGTTGCGGCAAGTCAGAGCGATCACGATCATTCACAGCCGAGCCATTATCGTGGGTAAAAAGCGCAGGCGCAATGTCGGGGGGGACTGCCTGACCTGGTGTGCTTGGGGGAGGGGTCGACTCTACGGCGTTAGAGCTTTGGCTGGAGGGCGAGGAAAGAGTGGGGTTTGAATGGGAAGAAGGGATATGGTGAGGAAAATCGGTGGTTAGCGTCGGATTGACAGGCCTGTCGATGGCGCGATATGGGGATGGTGGGAGCATCGATAAAGGGGGCTGGGGCAGGGACGAGTGGAAGGAGGGGGGGAGACGGCGGTGTCGTCTGGAACGATCATCGTCGCTGCTGCTGGAGTCGCCAGGGTCAGGATTTGCGAGGACAAGGACCCGACGGCTTTTGTGCGTGCTCTTTGTGTCCTCAGACATGGTATGGGGCGGCATGCACGCGTTGGCAACGTCGACTGATCGGCTGGGAGGGTATCTGTGGGAAGGTGTGAGGGGCGAAGGAGAACGAGAAGGAAAAGAAAAGGAAGAGAAGAGTAGGAGAGACAGAAGGAGACGTAGCAGGAGGAGGGGAGACGAGGGGGGGGGAAATACCTGGCGAAACGGAGCTGGATGTATGCGCGACCAAGTCGGCCAAGTGATGGGCCCGTTGGAAGGTGCAAGCAAGCGGCGTGGCTGACTAATCGACATGGCAATGTCACTTCCACTCATGGTGGGCCGACTCCCACGGTCTGGCGTGATGACAACATCGTGCATAGCAGGGAGGTATATGCATATCGTACAAGGTCAAGTACTAGCTAGTCGTGCATTCCACTCGCTTCCATTCCACTACCGGACACCCTCGTGCACCTCACCTGTTCAGGAGCCTCAACGTGTCTCTCATGCCATTGGGAACCCGCATCGTGTTACCTTTGGAAACTCCGCGCGCTCACTCAACAAACCCTCCCCCCAGCAGAGAAGCTTCAGAAGCTGCGCCAACTTCGCTTCCTTCCCTTGGCTAAAACTATCCAGAATAGCGGCATTCACTTCTCCCGCAGTTTTCATCCGTTGTGCAGGAGACAACAGGTCCGTAATTGCAGAGGGTGCCGATGATGACGAATCAAATGCCAGTAGTGCCATCGTTCGTTCGAGCTCCGCGAGGAACTCCGGACTCTCCTCTCCGCGCGGGGCTAATTCGTCTTGGGCAAATTGCAACGCCTCCACAATGTGACCGTGGCGAATGTATTCAATAAGTTTTTGTTGCTGGAGATGAAAGTATAGCGAGGGATTTGTGTCCAGTATCTAGAAAACAATTGATTCAATGCACTTGGTCAATCACCGCAATATACTTCAAAAGGAAACGGAGATCATATTGAAGACTGAAGTTTTTGGCAAGTCTCATCACCGACTTTCATCAAGTCTGAGAGTGGTGCATGAAACGTTTTAATCCTTTCCCATCCTAGACGGGCTCGATTAATCAACTAGAGACCTACCTCGGGGTTCAAATCATTCACTCGGGTAATTGCTTCCTCGACGTCACCACGTTGTAGTGCCTCACGGATTACCATCCTGCTCTCGATAGACTCAAAGTCCACGGGAGGTGTTATGCCTGCCTCGTCACTAAGTTCTTGAGCCGCAGACTGGTAACCCTCAATTACGAGATAATCCATTATAAGCCGGTTCAGGTCACTAGAGTGAAGGTCGCGTCAGTCTCGAATAAGAAACGTAACAGGAAGCTGTAGATCAGATAATACATGCAATTTTTTTGAAACTCATCTCAGAATTCAGAGAGATTCCCATTGATTGTTCTCATCGTTGCACGAAATACAAGCAGAGGTACTCACTGTTTTGAAACCTGGACCTCGTGAAGACGGCGTTCCCACTCATCCTTGCGTATCGAAGTCTTCGGAGGCTACAAAGAATGTATAAGTATCCCACTACTGTTGAAAACGAAGGAACATACGAACCATGGTGCATCCAGCGTCAGTGGCAAACAAATTTAAAGCCCGACGTGAGTTTAGGGCAGGGCTTATCAGTTAGACAGCTACTCGTTTTGGAATTCGCCCGAGAGACGAGCACACAAGAAACAGATCTATGTACGTTGACATCAATCTTTCGAAACAATCCCACCAGATCGAATCATGTCAAAGAAAATATCCTTGTCTGCCACACCTAGTGTAAATGTCAACGTTGATCACCAGGAGACGAGGTATCTTCACGTACTGTGTCTTCCCGTCCTAGAATCATTCTTTCCTTTGTCTTTTTTGCCAAGTGACGGAGTAGGTAGTGAAGGCTTTCCGGTACCACGAGAGGCCCTGGCCTCTTCCTCGGCTGCTGCGGCTGCCAATTGTGACTGTTGAATGGTATTGAAAAGTTTGACGACTAGACACATGAAAGAAGTGAGCGAGGACATTAGAGTGGCGCAATGACATCTGGCATACCCCCTCTTTGCGCAACTTTTCGCAAAGATCGCTCACTTTCACCACCCCATCCTTCAATCACATCTCTGATTCTACCCCTCTCCTCCCTTTCTTTGCGTTCTATGTGAATGACTTTCTTCGCCTCTAACTCTAGCTTGGCATCGTTCTTTTGGCGTACCACGGAGGGTTTGAGGGAGAGTAGAAGACCTGAAGGTGCATCCGTGTTGAGGAGAGATTGTAAAGTCTCGCCGAAATGTAACGGCTCTGTAGCTCGTCTCTTGCGTTTCAAAGTTTTCTTTGACTTCATTCGTTGTCCCTCTGTCTTGTCTTCTATGTTCTGCGAGCTCTCCTGACTAGAATGACCGGCATCCTCTCCGTCGGAAGAACCTGAGAGTTGGGAGTCGTCATTTGAATCGTCTTCCCCACCTTCTGCTAGTTTTACGCGTTTGTTCGTAGACATCCTGACTGGGATGAAATGGAACGAGCGCTGTTTAAGAGGACTAGGTTGTACAGCGACGTCTGACGTGCAGTGAAGGAGTGTGTGAGACAACATTCATATCTCCGCATAGCACAATATTTATCCGCCAAGAGACATTCCTCGTTACTTGCAGTCGCACCTCTCGATCCGTCAGGTTCCTACGACTAAACCGGTTCGCAGCAAAGTATATATTTTCTTACCGTCTGAACCGAAATCTCAGTCACAGCAGACCTACTAACGAACTGACCTCGATCATCACCTCGACTTTGCCAGTCCGGTTCGCCCACCCAACCTAGAAGGTTGTTGGGAATGGATTCTACCAGCGCAACGTTGACTGCCATGGATTTAACACCGGAACCAGACCTGCATCCTTTGTACCCTAGTCCAGCTCAAATCGCGCATTTGTTGTCTCCGCACTCTGGTCTCGCCCCCCCGCAGAAGGCCATCCTTGTCCATCATTGCTTGTCACGCGCTTGTTTGTTCGGCGATCTCGCCCTCCTGCAGTACATCCTTACGGACCGCCAAGCTCAGCCATTCGTAGACCTCAGCACACGCGACGAAGATGGACTCGGGCCCATCAGTCTAGCCATTCAAGGTTTTGGATCAGAATCCGATAGAGAAATCGAACGTGAAGAATGCGTCCGCCTTCTCATCGCCCAGGGTGCTGATGTCTCGAATGCTGACAATGGTGGGTGGTGCTGAGCTGTGGAATACGTCCAAATCGATTAAATCTTTGTCAGTTGGATGGACTCCTCTTCATCATGCTGCTATACTAGCACCACCAAGTCTGGTTTCGTACTTAATGACCCACGGTTGCTCACCCTTCTCGGTGACAAAAAGACAACTGACGCCACTCGATATCGTCACTGCCCATACACTTCTTCCTGGTCGTGAGGATATCGCGTTATTGCTCGAAGAATCCATGAGGGGTGAGGGTTGGACTGGCGGTAGGATGGAGCAGAGACGACGGGCCCTTGATGAACAACTGAAACGTAGGGATCGTCAGAAGGACCTTTACAATAGTGTTTCGAAGATCTTGGACACACCCACTCAATGGTGGGGAGAGCATGATGCTGAAACCTCGTCAACAGTTTCTGACTCAGAGGATGACGACCTCAACGAGGACTTTTACGTAGGTAACGCCTTCCACCCAGAAGCTTTGTTAATACATACACGCAGACTCCTCCTTTGGATTTCACCTCCATGCTTGCCTGGTCTCCCCAGGATCTGGACAGCATTTTCAGTGCTGTCATCACGAATGCTCAGGCGTCTGCCCGGAATGCACAACCTGCCAATGTTCTCTATCTCATGGCGCGCTTTGCGTGCTTGACCTGTGATGCAACATGGTTGGAAGACTTGATTCTTGGTGCGACAGATGTCATCGAAGAAAAATTCTTTGTGAGTTCTTCCTTTGTAAATTTCCGTTTCACTTGCTTCACGTATATCCAGAGCAGCTCGGAAGACGTAACCTGTTTGATCTTTTGGTTATATAATGTGACTGTTTGGCTCCATCTAATGCAATGCGACAACTCTATCAATGATGCATGCGAAATGCTTGGGTCATTCGAGCTCCTAGAGCAAGTTATTAATTCTGTTTTCGGTGAGTGATCGCTCGAATGTATCATTTCCCTTGGTTGAACCGCGTCAGTCTTTATCATCCGCTTCGCAGAGCGCAAAATTGACCACTTACTGGATGCAGCGTTGCTAGAAAATGCTCCACTCTCAGCGGAACTTGACAATGTTCAGTTTGAATCTGAGTGGTCATTCTTAAGGCCGTTCAGTACCAAGAAAAAGACTGGCACACCGTCCTCACCCCCTTTCTTACCATCTCGTCCCCCTTCCCCTTCGATTAATTTGAACTCCCCTGCCGCAACCACTCCAAAGGCTCTCGCGTCCTTACGACAGACGCTTTCTCGCGCTCGGGCACCAACTAGCACGATTTTCGATGATGTTTCCTCGTCGAAGGGCCTACGAGAGCTGGTGTCCTTCCTCACTGCCCTCCATACCCTTTTGACCTTGTCGGATATCAACCCTGTATTTATCATACAGTTTTGGTCCCAGGTCATGTACTGGACTTCCAGTGAGTTGCCTAATTTCGGGCATGCATTTCGGCTCATGCAAAATAGGTGAAATTTTCAACCGTGTGTTGACCAGAAAGAAATATCTATGCCGGTATGAGTTTTGGCATAATGCGCAGACACGTCTTGATTGCAGCAG